>CANXYI011808997.1:0-10264 GCA_948208565.1 Hura crepitans
ATAAAAGTCCTCTACTGGACCCTAAATAAAAATCTGATAGACTTGAAAGTCAACTACTAGACTTGTAGGTTATAACAATGTATAAATGTACCTTAATAGCTATTATATTCCCTAGTTGACTAATCAATCTATCCAATCTAAGTTATCTACTTTTATGGGCTAAAATCATACTTATTTCTTTTTTTTCTTATTTCTTTTTAATATTATTATCATTTAATTATCCATTTAAATGACTTTAAAAGTTTGTCAAATTACTTGCTTTATATAATTACAAATGTCATCATAAATAATTTATGATATTGTATTCTTGCAAGTTAAAGCACAATTTTCTGTGTCATGCACCATTTGTAATATATACATATCATTTCTTCTTATCTACTGCAAAAATAATCAAAACATGATCAATATCAATATAAGCCATTTGGTCGTACAAGGAAAAGATAGATGTCGAGGTGTTTACTCTTATTCTCATTATATTTCTAATGCAACGAATCATATTATTTTCTCGATTAGACATCACCATGATGTAGCTTTATCTTATATGCTTTAATATTAAGTCTTTAGTTCTTCTAATGCACAACCTCTATTATATGCATTATGATCAACTTAATAAAAGTATGAATACATACCTTACTTGCATAATTGAACATGCTCTAATGTCTCACATAGACCATCAAGCACAAATCATAAACCTCATATGGCACATATACATCAAAACATAGCTCATGTACACTAGTTAAGACATTTGGCCATATAATGAATAGGCCTCATGCAACATTTCTTTTTATTCAATAATTACTCATGTATATATATATGTGTGTGTGTCTACATATTCTCAATATGAACTTTGGCACAAAAACATCTATTAGCTTTTTTATAAGTCTCCTAGTTAATAACATCTCCTAGGTTCATTTTTTTACATACCCATGTCATACACTCAATTTTTGTACTTTTGCATAATCATTTAATCACCACATGCTCATGCTTATCCTCATATCTCACTTATTCATATGTCATTTAAAAAAAAAAGTTAATGCTCAATCCTCATCAAAATTATTAATCACTCATTTAAACTTTACTTGGCTCACATTTAGCTTTTATAATCACATAATCTCTTTTTATCACTTTTGAGCCAATTAACCATGCAAAACACCATTTCCCTCTAGAATTAGCATGTAAGCCACCTCATAACCCTTATTACATGTCATGATAAATTCAACTAATATCAATCCATAATCATACATAATCACACTTATGTCTATGTATTGAATGTTTCAGCCATCCCTACATAAAGACCACAATTTCCTTATTCTTTTAATCACATACATTTCTCATAGTCATAATAACCCAATAACATAATTGTTAACTCAATTTCACAAAAGCACACTCATAGGTTTTTATTACATGCACACATTCTTTACTTTAATTCAATCAAATGCATAATAAATGCACATATAATGTTGATCACACTTCTTAATTAGTCTTTCCACACCAAATAAATTTAATTACACCTTTTCTTTTCCCTTGCTCTTCCCTTGATCACATTTTTCTACAATTACAAGCAAATTTGCATCAAAATTTGTATAAAATCAACAAAGCTTCAAAACCAAATATGACTTCACATAACCCTTCTTGGGCACCCCCAAGGGACCTTAGAAAAATTTTAAATTGAAGAAAACTTACCTCTATAAAATTTAGCTTCATATTCACTTCCTCTTCTAAACACTAAAATCCTCCTTTAAAACTCTATTTTCTTACTTTGGACAAGTGCTAAGGATCATAGAGGGTGAGATTTAGGGGTTGAATGGGGTTAGAGAGAGGTAGAATTGAAGGACCAAAGAAAGAAATAGAGGCAGAAGAGGTTACAGATGGCATTGGCAACAAGTGGAAAAGGGAGGAAGGGGATGCTCTTCTATTCCCATATTGACCATTTTAAATGGTTTTGTTTGACCTTTTAATTGGTCAAATCAGTGGTCAAAATCCTTTCTTCCCAATCTAAAGTTCCTCCCTTTTAGCTCTCTTTTTCCTTTTTTTCTTTTACATATTATACCCCTCAATTAAGCCCCAATTTAACACCATAAAAGTTCCATAAAATCACATATACAAAGTCTCAAAGGTCTTAAGTCCCTTGCTCAAAAATTGAGGAAAATTGAATTAATCAACATTATAAACCTTAATCTAATATTAGGAAAAAATACTTTCTAATCTTTAAAAATTCCAATTCCAATTCCAATGCCAATGGCTTATTTGGAATATTTAAGAATTAGGGTGTATCGATCCTAGATTTTTTGAGAAAAAATCAAATATTTACATTCAGATAAAACTAGATCACTATTCATATAACACTACTGTAAAATATTAATTATCATTTTTACCATCAAAACAACTTTGTTTTTACTTCAAATTTTACCCAAAAATATATTATGATTAATAATTCCATTCGGTTGGATTAGTGTGACTCGAATCTTGGGAAATACTATTCACATCTAGGGAAGTACTATTCATAACATCGGTATTTTTTAGTGTTACATAGATTGTCACCTATGGCACCCCTTATCCAATTTGGTTGCCGAACCCAAACAAGAGTTGACACACAACCTTATTTTCCTTATTTTTTACTTAACATTTTTTATATTCTTAAAACCCTTTTATAATTGTAGTGATCATAATATATCTTAAGGTCACAATGTTGTAAAGCATATCATATCTACTCATGTGCTTAAGAAAACTTGTTCCATTTTATAAAAGGATCTTATAGCTTAATAGTTGTATGGTGACATAATAAAAAAAATAAACCTACATAAACAACACTTCTGTAATAATCTCAATCTCAATCCACCATCCTAGATCCTTTTGATCCTTACTACCCATTTCAGTCATCAACATCGCAGACACAGTGTATCAATACCAACACTTGCATACATTCAGTAACTACCAAATAACTTAAGCTACTGCATTTATATACACACACATATTTACAATTATCTAGACTTGAGCCCATTTCCCTTATACATACATGAGTGCCAGTCTATAATGATAAAAATACAAATATTTGCAAGATAACAAAAGAAGCTCCTTGATTTATGATGTTATGCTTAAGGCTGTTACTTGGTCTTCAATCTACTAACTATGCACTACAAAAATGATGCACTAAGCATATTGCTTAGCGGTTTGTTCAATGAAATATAAATTACTATAATCATATCTTATTAAACACATACAGTGAATTAATGTAAAATATGCAATGTACACATATGAAACCTAACACATAATCTATTTCTACCTTTTCATAATCATTTACGTATATTTATGGTTCATTAACATTTGACAGCCTATATCATCTTCTTATGCTTACCTATTCATAGGTAACAACATTACTTAAACTAATCCCTTTTATTGTATGTGGTTTATAATAATTAAGCTCACGTTTAGATTATTAAGTTAATTATGTTTGTCCTTGTTATATTTTATAATTTACATTATTATCTCATACTTACTTCTTCATGTATGGTAGCATTAACTGGTTCATCCTTTTCCCAAATATGGGCATTCTATAATCCTATCAGTTAATTGTTTTCATTCTTACACTATTTATTCATATTAATGTGCTCATTAAATTGCTCGTTCCAAACTCCTTATTAAGTATTCTTTGGCTAACTTTATGTTAACCCTTACCTTTCTATTATTAATACCTTTCTATTTGTACCATTTAACTTGCCTATATTCAAAAGACATAACTCTCAAGACCATATAACGAGTTATCTATAGTTTTACACTAGCCTATATTTTGGACCTTACTACTATTGCACCAGCATTAAACCTATATATATATATATGTAGTGGCCCTCCTAAACTATAGTTGTTGCTACACTAGTGTTAAATAGCAATATGGGTCCAATAGTTTTGTTAAACCTTCTTGTGGCTAGACTTGTGTTAAGAATATGTGTAGTGGTTTTGTTAGACCTTACACTGCAGCTGCACCTACGTTACAAACATAATATCAAAGAA
Source organism: Hura crepitans (assembly GCA_948208565.1). Taxonomy (NCBI): domain Eukaryota; kingdom Viridiplantae; phylum Streptophyta; class Magnoliopsida; order Malpighiales; family Euphorbiaceae; genus Hura; species Hura crepitans. Next base: position 4,009 of record CANXYI011808997.1, read on the forward strand.
ATCTAGCAAGTGCTACTAATCCTTATTGATCGGTTAACCTATCTATTAGGTGTTTAACTGATATGGGCCTTACCTCTTTTTCTTCATTCTATTTCAAATTTTACAATAACTTGAATATGCCTTTACCTTTATATTCATATCCCTTCCTTTTTAAGATCAATCAAATCAAAATAACCAAAGACTCAACCTAAACCTCACTTTTTGAGTCCTAAAAGACAAGAAGGAAATTAGAGGAATCTTAAGTTGTCTCTATTTGATTATCTTAGAAAGAGTGAGTAGGACACCACAAGATTTGAGTTGCCACCTAATTGGAGTTGGGAAATACCATGTAGGGCCAAAACCAGAGTAGTTTGAAATGTACTCTTATTTATACCTCAATTTAATATGGAATTTTAGATTAAATTTATAATTTTATCTTTTTTTCCAAGCAAGTTTCAAAATTAAAATAAGGCATCCAATCACATAAAGAAATAACAAAACATACATATTTATAGAAGCAAAGGAAATGAAATTAGAGAATATCATACATTAAATTGGGTAATTGATTTTCTTTAAGAAATTTGGCTCTCGTATGCCAATTTATGAAAACAAGTTTTATTCTTGTGGATTTTATTATGGAAAAATCAAAACCCATTTTATTAGGAAAACACCAATTTAATTAGGTATAAAACAATTTTGTTATTTTTATAACATATAAAAATCATTTTCTATCTATTACAATATTCATAGAAAATATAAAGAAATGATGCGAATAAAATAAATTACACGGTAATTACCTAAAATACATTTTAACCAAATAAAAGTAAAATTACATTGAAATTGCCTAAAATACAATCTAACCGAATAAAAATAGTACAAAAATAAATAAAACGAAAGGATAAAATTAAGAAGAAAATAAAGGTTAGACAAAATAAATAAATAGAAACAAAATAATAAAACAACAAAATAAAAGAAGAAAAAAACTTCACTAAATATTCGATAAGAGGAAAAAGATAGGTTAAATAAAACCCCAACATATCTTATACAACTTGCATCACAATAAAAATAAAATATTAGTATGAAGGGAATATTAGAATTGACAAAAAGAATAAATAATAGAGATATACAATAGACAATGAAGGAAATAAGAAATAAATAAATAAATAATAACATATGAAAAGAGAATGAATAATAATTGAATAAAAAATAAATAAGAATAACATGTCAATAATGGACAAATAAGATAAAGGTACTACATTTAACTTGTAGATGAATACATAAACAAAATAAAGTTACCATATTTAACTGGTAAATAGGTAACAAATAAAATAAAATAAAATAAAAGGCACCACACTTGACTGGCAGAAATTGCCATTAGGAATAAAAGGAGAATTTGGTTAGCCCACCATATATAATTGCCTCCATAAATAATCTTTAATTAACTCGAGAGAAAATGAGCAAATAATTTTAGAAAAACCTTTAAAAATCATAAAAAGTGTTTCGAAAATGTTTTTGCATATTTATGTGTGCACTTACTAAGAAAAGTAAACCACTAGGACTGACACAAAGTTTGACTTATAAACAAGAATTTTGAGACTAAAAATAGCCATTTTGGCCTTAAGAAAATGGGCATTTTGGTTAAAATGGCCATTTTCTTGGTGAAATGGCCATTCAGTGAAAACAATCATTTTTGCCATTGAAATGGCCATTTTTTGCAGCCCATTTTGAGTCTGTATAAGACTCTACCATGTGAAAAGGGCATTGTTTTTGGAAGCCAAAACTATTGTTTTGGGCACCAAAATGATGATGTTTTGTAAAATAGCAAAAATAAAATAAAAATTACTTATAATTTATTTTTAAAAAATTTTACTCTATACCACAGAGGGCTTTGCCCACCACAGATTCCTATTTTTCTCAAATTTTGTGTCACACTGTGAGCATGTTGGGCTAGGTTAGAGTTTATATCCAAGAGTTAACTATCTTTATCAAGCTTTGTGAACTTTACGACAACATTCTTACTTATTAGAGTTTTTATGTCTTCATTAATTATTAGGCAATTTAAACATAAGAGCCCTAAAACCTAGTGTCTACAGCCCTCCCCCTAACTTTAGGGAGGCAACTACAAAATGTGTGAGGTAACCTAAAGTTTAAAAAAGGAGAGAGACATGTACCTCATATGGTGAACCTTTTTGTTTTGTTATATTCTTTGAGAGTTTCTCTTTAATAGATAGGGTAGCCTTTGCACTCATTTTGTGTTAAGGTTTGGACAAGACAAGCCATTGTATCCATTTTGTGTTAAGGTTTAGATAGGACAGGTTGTTTTATCCAAACTTGATTTAGACAGGGTGAGAGCCATTGCATTTGATCTTATTCTAGTTCAAACAGGGCTAAAGCCATTGCATCTAACCTTGCTTTATATAAGGTAAGAGCTATTGCATCCAAGCTTGATTCTAGTTTAGATAAAGTGAGGACCAATACATCTAACCTTATTTTGGTTCAGACAAGCCAAGAGTCATTGCATTTAAGCTTGATTCTAGTTTAGATAGGGCAAAGGCCATTTACATCTTAGCTTGATTCTAGTTTAGATAGGGTAAAGGCTATTGCATTTGATTGATTCTAGTTTAGATAAGGCAAAGACCATTACATCTGAGTTTAATTCTAGTTCAGATAGGGTGAAGGCCATTGCATCTAACCTTATTTTTGGTTTAGATAGGGTGAAAGCCATTGCATCTGAGCTTGATTTTAGTTTAGATAGGGTGAGAGCCATTGCATCTGAGTTAGATTTTGGTTTAAACAATGCAAGAGCCATTGCATCTAACCTTGATAAAATTGTTTGGATAACTTTCTCAACTTTCTATTAATATTAGATCATGTGTCACTATCCTTACCCCTTGGAACTGAGCGAATGGTGGGTAAACTTTTATTGGTTGAACATTTGTGATGTTGCACATTGAATACCATAGCACTTTTATGAGCTTGGTGTTGTTGCACATTGGTAATCTTACAAGTTGTGAAAGCTTACCCCCTACCCCTTGCTGGTTGATAAAAAGATCATTATTAGTCAACTACATGAAGAATACCCCTTGTGAAACAAAGGTGAAACTTGTTATTCACTATATTAAAATTATAACTTTGATACATGTTGTGTGTGAGTGCTTTTTCTTTTTCTTTTTCTTTTTCTTTTTCTTTTTCATGCCTTTGTTGTCTTTTTCAATTGTCGTATTTATTATGTGTATGTACATATATGTCATTTCACTTTCTCTCTTTTGTATTTTTCATTTTTTCATCATCATCATTATCATCATCATCATTATCATCATTATCATCATTATTATTATTATTTTTATATATTTTTTGAAAAAAAGTAAAGGTAATAAATAGAATGTGACAAAAAATCTTTTAAATTTATAAATAATAAATTTGGAGTACAATGATTTGTGTCCTAAACTAATATGTACAAAATCACAAATAAAGATAAAAGAAAATGAGAAAGAAAAGGATAAATGTATCTTAAGGAGCTTAAGGATATCTCTGAGCCCACAATGTCTAGTTCTTCGCCTCAATTGCATCCATTTAGGTAGACACCTCACAGTGGGTATCCTCAATCCTTATGCCCATATCTATGTGTATAAATTAGAGTTACTCCAAAATTCAGGTCTCCATGGCCTATAGTAAAGTCTCATAACAAGGCACAAAAGGTGCTGAAAAATATGGTTCGGCCTTATTGGTCCACTGTCACTGTGTAAGCGAACTAGTGGGTGAGCCCTCACCTAACAATTCTGCTAAATCTACTGTGAAGTAGATGCCTTTCAATCCTGAACCTCCTGATTGCTCCCCAACCTAGTCATCGAGCTCTATAACTGTGAGTAATCTATATCTTACTAGTGTCTAGGGATCATTCTTCATGATCCTAATGGTGATGTAAGTGTTGCAATCCACCAAAAATTGTTGTTAGAGAGCTTTACCCATATGTTATTCTAAGATGGCCAATCTAAGTAGGATAGCAATGATGATGCTGCCCACGACAATGCCTTTACTAGGGAACCTGCTGGCCTAATAAAGGTGCTCTAAAATAGTCAATGTAGGGTTAAACTAAATGCTATGCTCCATGGCCCAAAATCCATAGAGCTTAGTCTAGTTCACCTGACCAGCACTACGGATAAGCCCAAGGTAGCTAACTGCAAACACTCAATGGAGGTAGCTATGGATCGGGTCACAAATGGGTGAGGTCTTATTCTGACTAGCTTGATAAAGCATGCCAGCCTGACCAAAGAACTTCTAATACTAATCTAAGAACTCTAGGATCTTTGTCACTCTATCTAGTGGTAGGCATTGAAGCTATATGAATTACAGTAGGGAAAGCTAATATCATATCCCAAGAGTGATGAACTTTATTGCCATCACATCACTAGGGTAGGTATGTCAAAACTGGAGTGTGCTTAGGAACTCTAGGGTGATAGCAAGGTATATGGTGTATCTCTAGAAATAAAACTCATACCATGCCCCCTGAGCCAATAGCTAGTTAACCCACTCAAGGATATCTAAGTCTCATAATGTGTGGGTATAAAGGTAGCGGCTCTCGATGAGCATGATGGAAGAGAGATGTCAAAACCACTCAACTTCTTCATGGCCTAGCCAATTTAGTATGGCCATATGCTTAAGCATAGGTTGATGATGTGGGCATCTCTATTGGTGTTAAGGTGGCATGATGTAGTATGTGAAAAAAAGGAAAGAGGTTTTAAATATAGCTAAAATAAAGGAAAGTTAAAAAATGACAAAAAATGGAAAAAAATGAGGTTTAAATAAAAAAAAAGGCCAAAACAACCATTTTTGCCAAGGTAAAATGACTATTTTGCCTTTTTGAAAATGGGCATTTTCACAGCTTTGAAATTACCATTTAGAAAGGGTTGTTTTTACCTATAAAGAAAATGCCCATTTTCTTATGTAAAATGGCCATTTTTGGCCTCTTAGGCTATAAATGCATTTATGCATGCATGGGTTCCCATGCCACTTGGGTTTTTTGTGCTTTCTATATCAATGGGTGATGAATTTCTTCAAAAACTCCACAAGATCCTTGATCTCGCCTCCATATGGGCAAATTTTGCTTTAGCTCAATTTAATGGCTTGAAATTTCTCCAACAAGTCTAACTTTATTTGTCTTTTTTGAAAGCTGGAACCTACTTCTAGAACCCATTGTTTCACATTTTTTAGTTCTCTCATAAGTAATAATGCCCTCTAGCTAAAGAGTTTACTACAATCCTAGGGTTGTCTTATTCATCCGAGACCACCTTATTATCCGAGCTATATTCCCTACTACCTATATAAAGTGGTTGATGCACCTATGGTACTTCCAACAATAGTAGCTAGATAGGTTCTAAGGTAAGAGCCTATTTCCTTAGACTTACTACTAGCTTATTCTGATAGCTATATAGACATCCTATCTCTAAGTGTGAGTTTATATTTATTTATTTTCTTTGTTAGATACCTCACTATTACTTCTAAAGGTCACTTTGGAGATTATCAATTATTTAGTGTGATAAATGGCATAGCTAGAGGCTAGAACCCTTTTCCTCTGATCTTTGTTGAGACTACTACGAGGCTGGATGCAATGCAGTATGGTAAAGCTAGTTTCTTCCATGGGAACCTACTTTTACTTTAGTTTTTTTTAATAGACTGTACTTAAGGTGTTTTGCCATATTCTTTAGTTTATCTTTTGCTTAGGAAGCCCTTCTAAGTTTTCATTCCTAACAAACTTTTTAAGGATAAACTACCCTTAATGGATTTTCACCTTATCTTTAACTTGACTTTTTGTCATGCCCCAACTTTATGTTCAATTTAACCACACATAGAGTGGGAATTAAAGGAAACTATTAGGAATAAAATTGATGTATGGATTGAGTAGAGTTGGTTGGTATGAATAGTAAAGTGAAAATTCATCGAGGGATATAACGGTTATTTTCCAAATTGTCAAGGACAATTGTGCAAAAAAGTAATTTAAGGCTTATTAATAAGTGGAATATGTGTGAAAGAGGTAGAAACATGAAAATAATAGGAAAGGAATGTAGAAGTGTAAAAAAAATGAGGTTCAGGACCCAATCTCAATGAATAGTAACACTGGACTATAAATAGTATCACTCAGGTTCAGTTGGATTTATTGTACTAAAAATAAGTACTAATTAAAAGATAGTGTGTGGTGAAATTTGGAAACCATTTGATGTCATGTAAGTGATTAAATAAGAAAAAAAAAGTTTGAATTGTAGTGTCTTAATGAATAATA
>CANXYI011809065.1:0-13970 GCA_948208565.1 Hura crepitans
AAAGGGTCAGTGCCATTGCTTAAGAGTCTATCTCATGTTATCATCATAGGCCAAAGGTGGTGGCGTCGACACTAGTGTTATTGATGAGGAGTGATTAGTTGTTGTTTAAGGAGGTAATTAAAGCTATAATGATCTTTCTGAATAAAAAATGCACGACCCTAAAGGTATGGCTGCCAATGTTGAATTTCTTTGGCAAGGTCTATAAGTTCCCATTCACATGCTATTAATTTATGGTGTCTAGCGGTCAATTGTCTATGCTATAAGGTGACCATTCTATTATAAAACTACTCCAATGTGCACCTTTGATGTATCTCAGTCCACAATGAAATCTAACTCAAAATTTGACAGTTGTAAAATTAGGGCTACTGATAAGGCTTGCTTAAGTCTAGCAAAGGCAAACATTGTTGTGTCAGTCCAATGGAAGGAATTTTTGTAAAGCATGCTTGTTAGAGGGGCAGCTAACTTTCCATAAACATGAATAAATTTGTGATAATAGCCAGCCAAGCCTAAAAATCATCATAGTGCCTTAACAAGTTGAGGTCGGGCTTAATCTAGTATCATTTAGATCTTGCTTTTGTCGACTGGAACACCTATGAAAGAGGTAACGTGACCTACCCAACTATGCTACTTTAGTTATCCCGAATGAGCATTTAGATCACTTTAGAAAAAGTTTGTTAGCATGTAATAATTTGAAAATAATGTGCATGTGTTGCAAGTGATCCTCCCATATACAACTATAAATTATAATGTCATCAAAAATAACCAGCACAAAGAAGCACAGCTGATCATGAAATACCTCATTCATGAGTGCTTGGAAAGTGGATAGAGCATTTTGTTAGGAATTTGAAATGCCCATGATTAATGCGGAAAGTTATCTTTTCCATATCATAGGATATATATGCACTTGATAACAGCCAAACTGCAAATCTAGCTTAGTAAAATACTCAACACCATGTAATTCATCCAAAAGTTCATCAACCACTGGAATTGGGAATTTATCCTTCACCATCTTGCCATTTAGCTCATGATAATCCATACAAAGGAACCAATTTTTGTTATGTTTTAGAATAAGTAAAACAAGTAAAGAAAAGCGCAATTTGCTGGGTTAAATAATCCCTTGTTGTAGCATTTGATTACAATGTCCTTCATTCTCATCCTTCTATAAATATGGGTACTTATATGGTTGAACCACCATTAGTCTGGTATTAAGAAGTAAGCAAATACCATACACTATCAAAGAGGTGGTAATCTAATGGGTTTATCAAATAAATCATTAAATTCAGCCAAAAGGTTCTCTAATTGATCGTGTCTTGGAGCAGGATTTGTAAGCAAATATAAATATGTCCCTATGCATACTTGTTATCCCTGCAACATAATAAACTTTCTATCCACAGAAATTTGCATTATAAGTGCATCAAATTCCCAAATAAAGGCCCTAATGTTTATAACCATTTAATCCCAAAAACAATGTTGAATCCAATCAAAGGAATAACATAAAAATCAGCAACAAAATCATGGTTTGCAATAGAAAATTATACTTGGGAGCAAACCCCTATGCTTTACACCTTCTCACCATTTGTAATACACATGATAGCATGGGGTATACTACAAACTGAAAGCTATAAATAGTCAATAGCCTTGGCACTGATGAAACTATATGTGCTACCGGAGTCGACCAGATTCAATAAGGGCTACCCGGCCATGAGTGCTTGTAATTGCATAGTGTTAGCATGTTTTTGCCCCGTTATTGCATGTAAGGCAATTTTAAGTTCTTTGCCCAGATTTTTTTTGAAATCCAACTCTGGGTTATTTTCAAGTTCTAACCAAAATAGCTTTTTGCATTAGTGATTTGTTGTATAAAATTCATCACAATTGTAACACAAACCCTTCGCCTTGTATTTAGAAATTTTAGTTCAACTTAACCTGTTAAAAAATGGAGGTGGTATTAATCTTGAAGCAACTATTGAATTAAGTACTATTACTTCCTTAAGAAGTAAAGGTATAGTGCCAGTAGTTACTAGCCGAGTGCTTAGCCAAACCCCTTTCCGAGCGTTCCCTATATGTAACACTTACTATTTTGTTCGAAGGCCTTTTTAAGACTCATCACCCTAGCTAAATTAAGAGGCTCACATAACTATACATCCAGATAAATCGAATCATCAAACACAGCCATAAACAAACTAACTTCTTGATCCACCCTAACAAATTGACTAGCACATTCTAACTTTTCCTAGAATTGCTGTTAATAGGCTTTTACAAAACCATTCTATCATAAACTAACCAAGTCACCTAGTGGATTGCTACCTTCTAGAGGCTCGAAGCTAATTGTGCAAGAATTTTGAAATTTTACCCAATTCATAGCTTACTATTCTAACTTTAGTTAGTAGTACCAAAGTTGGGCTACCTAAAAATGAAAGGCTACTAGGCCTACCTTATCCGCTTTTAGAGTGTGTTGATTTTCAAAAAAAAAGGCTTGCATCTGTGGATCTTTTGCCCAGTCAAAAGTTGGAAATCCAATCTAGTAAGGCAAGGAATAACCCTGTTGGAGAAAGGGGCAACCCCCTTACTATTAATGTGCATTGCCTCTATGATTTATTGGCTATCCAGTGCGGTCTAAAATGACAAGGTTCCTGCTACTATTATTCCATATCTCACCTACTGTGAATTTACTCATTATAATCACAAAGGTTTAGATTTGTTCTTGAAATTATGCCGTGAATTACTAAAACTGCTGGTCTTATCAATTCTCTAAGTTAACAATCCTGGTGCCAACCACAGATTTCGTAATTGCAGATCCTTCCTACAATAGGATTCTGATCTCATCACCCATCGTGATAGGCTCTGATACCAAATTGTTAAGAAATAAGACCGAGTCACGAGATAATAAATAGAAAAGTCTTACTTGATTAATTTCCCTTTTTCTTTATCCCAATTCTTAAGACAACCTATTTTGAATAATTCAAACTCTTCGAAGACAGAATGACACCTTAAAACTCGTTGGAAAAAAGAGAGTTCTTAGATCTCTATTAATTTTTGTATAAAATATGGCTTAGAAATTTTTATTCATTCAGTCCCTTAAATGGGACAATGTTATTACAAAAATAGAAAACCTATTTTTTAGGTTCCATAATCAGAAACATGAAAGATCTTCTATTAGGAAGGAAATAAATTAAAATCAAAATCAATCAACAATTATTTTATACCTAAGCCTAGGAAGGAAACAAAAAAAAAAATCATACTATCAATCAACAATTATGTCTAAAAATATTGAATAAATAATAGCGACGCCTAGAGTAGGCTCAGCCCATAAAAGCATCCATAAAAAAATAGCATATCAAAAATGCAATGTATATGAACAATTACTCTTGTCTTAGTCACATCAAGTGGTGTAGTTATAGCTCCAGTTTAAGGCACCTAAAATAGAAAATATGTAACATGAGTTAACTTGTTATGGTATTCAAATTAAGGAATACTAGAGTTTTAGGACCAAAAATGTACTGGGTTCAGGAAAGAGAGTAAGTTTTACCAAAGGAGAATCTAAAAAGACGTATGATAGTATGATCAAATTATCCTTCAAGTGTTAGCTTAAAGAAACACTCTTGTTTTCCAAACTCCATAAACACGAATATTCAATAGCTGAGAATTAAAATGCATATGTACCCATCATGCATCTAAAGCTAGGACAATTTTAAATTTTTTTCCCTTATAAGGCATGCTGTAATCAGCTTTGTCAAGCAAGTTCTAAATCCAAAAATTCGAAGGCTGAGAAATAAAATGCAACCAATTCAAGAACATAATAAATAAAATGAACTAAATATCTAGAAGAGAAGAACTTCATATGGGTGTTTACACTATGCCCATTTTCACACTTAATATGTCAATATTACCAGTAAAAGCACCAATTACAGCATTTTCTAGATCATTCAATTCCCTTCTTACCTGTCATAAAAAACAAAAAAGATACAAACAGAACAAGCTCCTTTCATGTTTTCAAAATCATAGTAGCGCACATCTGTCCTTATTTCAAAAAAAAGTTTGGTTAGCTACTTAATTTTGTGAATGACACACTAAATATTTCCATCGATCACCTAACAATTATATGGCAAACATGCTTTAAACTAAGAAAGCACTAAAAAGTTATAATTTGTTAATTGCTTAAATTTTTTCCATAGCAAGAAAGGGCAAAAATAGGTTTGCCATAATCAGGAGATGAAATTGACAAGAAACAGAAATAAATACTGGATTCGTACAGTGCATAGTTCTCACCAGACAACATAGTAAGGTCAGCAATGACTCCAACTTGCTTTTAGACAAGATTTAATTTTAAAATAGCCTTCTAAAATTTCATGTTGAAGAGAGATGCCTACTATCTACTGAAATTCTGTGTTGCTTAGGTACAATTACAGAAAGACAAAACCATCAAAACACCCTATTTCTTCTATACAGACCATCCAAATAATGTTCTGAAGATGATAATTCACAATCAACAACCTAAGCTAACACAACTGAGCATTACTAGAATAGTACAAGCACATTAAAGTAAGAAAGCATGTAGAAATGGCAATGAGCCAACAAAAAAGAACATAAAACCTAGTTCTAAGTTAACTTTATGTATGATGTGGAGAATATCACTGCTTTATAACCAATTCGAAGTTGTTCATATATACAAAACTGAATTGCATCAAATGGCAAAGCTTGTAGTAAAAATGATTGATATCCCTACATTTAAAGATAATGGTGAAGATAGAGATCAGTGAAGCACAATAGCTAAGGATATATCACAAATTAACGGCAATAAATATTTACAGGAAGAACAAAAGAAGAATAAATGTTTAATACAAATAATAAGTCCTTATCTCTCATAAATAACATTTTATATTTTCATTTTCTAGTTTTATTCCCCACTTTCAATTGAAAAGCTAGAAAACTGGAAAACATGCTTGATTTGCCAATTTTTGAGCACTCCATTTTCTAAAATTCCTTCTAAGATCTTCCAATTCATTTTTTTTAGAAAAAGACAAGCATCATTATATTAAATTCTAACTATTTCAAATGCAACTGTATAAAATATTCTCTCTAATCACTTAAACCAATCTTTGCTTGGAAAGTGCATACTAATTTTAAGAGTTAATATAAAAAAATTATAAATTTCTTTAGTTTAATATGTTAAATTAACATAATGTGTTTTCTAAACCGAGCAAGTAATTGATAGGAAAACAATAATAAAAATATGAAAAAAGCATTTAGTTAGTTTGATATTGGGATTTCATTTAAAGAAAAATTGTCATATATCTTAATCTCAAAAATCATTAAAAATGCATATCCTTTAATAGCAAAAATCGAAGGGAAAGGTACTATTTTGCCCCTATATTTATCTCAAAATTCTATTTTTTCCTTCAAGTTAGTTTTGAAACAAAAATACCTCCTATAATTATTTAAAATAATGCTAAAATGCGCATAATTCTGTTGAAAAGGTGAAAAATACTTCTATAATTATGGAAAATTATGCTAAAATCAACATTATGAAAACAGGACCGGCCAGTCGGATCAATTCAACCACAAGCCAATGGCTAGTTCAATCTAATTCAGTCAATAAAAATGGACTATTAAAGAACCATTTTGAATTGGAAAAAACTGGGTTGAACAGGAATTTTCACTATATTTTTTATGTTCTTGGGCTATATTATTTAGATTTATAATTTTTCTTTTAATATGCTTTTTTTTAATGATATTTAGTATTCTTTTTAAGTTATTTTTTTCTAATTTAAGAGCAATTTAATGATGTTAATGATAAAATTTATTCAATTGGTTAAGAATTATTTTGAAAGTGAAATAGGCTATATTTTAATTGATGAATAATTAGAGTATTTTAAGCATAACTATTTTATATTAAATAGAATAGAAACTTATTAATTTATTTATTTCCTTATTTTTAGTTTGAACATTTTTTAGTATACTATTAAAAATAAATGTTTATGTTATAGTATTCACTATTTTTTTCTTTTTTTGAGCTATATTATTTTAGACTTATAATTTTGTATTTAGTATGCTTTTTTTAATGATTTTTGGTATTTATTTTAAATTATTTTTATAATTTAGAAGCAATTTAAGGATATTAATAATAAAATACGTTCAATTGGTTAAGTATTAATTTGAAAGTAAAATAGGTTACATTTTAATTGATGCATAATTAGAGTATTTTAAGCATAATTATTTTAATAAATTTATTTAATTAAGAAGTCATAAATAAATTATATTAAATATGATAAAAACTTATTAATTTATTTATTTACTTATTGTAGTTTGAACATTTTTTAATATATTATTAAAAAATAAATATTTATGTTATAGTACTATTCGATATGTTTTCATATTAATTGTATTAACTCATATCCTTTGGTCTCATTGGGTTAAGAATTAATGTTAAGGTATAGTAAAAGTCAATCAAGCTAATAATATATATTAATAAATAATAAAGTGCAAATCATACCAAATAACTACTGTGATGTTACACCCCACTTATTGTTACAGAATGTAAATATTTTGTGTATATCAGTAGGTTGATTTATAGGCTAATATGTAGCTAATTTAGCAGTTTTACTTCCTATTTAACTCTATCCTAAAGTGTACATTTATAGATGTCTCCTACGAATGAAAACAATGGAGAGTACATTAAAACTTTCTATTTGATTACATGGTATCAGAGCATGAGGCTGTTGTGTAGTTTTTTTTTTAAGGAAATTTTTTTTTGTAACCAATGGTTACTGATCATTGCTGGTTACTGTACCTATGATGGTCTCTGATTCTCACTGCCCCTCCAAAACAAAAAAGGGGAACTATTTCAAGCTGGCCCTAAAAAACCAGTGACCAGGTCCTCGACAAGTGACGCTTACGCTGGATCTACTGCTGACCTCTTCTTCATACTTTATTGTTGGAATTTCACGTAAAAATCAACTCGACAAGTTATTTAAATTTGCTAGATTTTTTGGCCAGTAGAAGGAAAAAAAACAAAAAAGAAAGAAGAAAGAGAAAAAAAAAAAGGAGAAAAGAAGAAACCGACTTAAATAGGTTAATTGAACTAGAAAAAAAAAAAGAAAAGAAGAGAGCATTAGCTGGTATAATGGAACAAAAGTAAAATGAAAGGAAAGAAAAGAGGAGCAATAGGGGAAATCGGGAACAACTAGGGATATAAGCAATGCAGGAAACAGCAGGTGTTGAGTGCAAACTCTGCAGGAAAATAAAAAGAACAATAGTATAAGAGACTGATTCTGGGTGAGTGCCTCTAATTCTTTTGATATGGGGTTAGTTGCACAAGTGAGGGAGGTGTTGGAGGGCACTGCATCGCTAATGCACACAGTAGGCAGCTACTGGCGCATATTAGTGTTGCTATTATGCACAGGTAGCGGGCTATGGAAGAGTGTAGTGGGGAAGCACAGCTATTGTTGCTACTGCAAGTGGAATGGCACCACTAATTTTAGCAAGGCAGCACTGCTGCTCATAGCCATGTGGCTATCGGCACAAATGATGTCGCTACTGTGCGCAGGTAACAGGTCACATATCGGTGCAGCAAGATGAGCTTGAGTATTCTATAGGTGGGAAAAGACATAACAGCAAAGCCTTGCTGCTGTTTGCTGCAAGTGCAACTGCTAGCACCTCGTAGTGCAGCTGCTGTAGCTATTACTGCACCTAGACAACAAGCTATGCTACAAATTCAATGGGTTAGCTTAGTCATTATTGTGATGATATAGACAGAAGGGAGATTTACTATAGAGTAGCTACTGTAATTAGTTACCCTCCTTACTACTGAATTGCACTGTTGGAGCAGCCCTACTGCTAGCACCCTAAAATGCCACAGCTGCAGCTATTAGTAGTACTAGTAGGGCTACAACAACTGTTGCAGTAGGTTGGATAGCAGGGGAAGTATATGTGGGTTTACAACAACTCTTGAGGATGAGCATAAGCGCTGCTATGTTCAAGACGGCTATAGTAAGATGACAATAATAGTATGGAAAATGAGATTAATTGATTTAGCATCCATAACAGTAGTGGCATGAGAAATAAAGCTAGTAAAGAATGTTCATGAGGGAACAAAGAGAGATCAATGAATTATGGGTTTAGAATTTAGTTTGAGCAACATTTACAAGTTATCAATATATATAGCCTAAATGAATAGAATTTTTTAAGAGACTTTTATTCTTGCATGCATAGGTGACAAAAAAGAAGGCGAATCAACTCGAGCTAGAGGGAAAGAAAAAGATTAAGCCAAAATACGAATTAAGTCGAAGCATTTTTGGTACGTACTCCTTTATCTTTTAATCTCTCCTAAAGCCATTTAATCGTAGTTCACTTGCTAGGTTGTTTGATATGACGAATGTATTTTTTTATTGATTTGATTGATTTATACATTTACAATGTTATGGTGTATGTGTACATTTTTAAGTGCTTACTTATAACAGCATGCTAATGATCGCTTCACGGGGCATATTTTAGGTATAGTAGTAATTACCTACTCATATACAAGCACCTATGCATAAGTAAAATGTCGTCATTAGAATCAAATAAAACGAGTAGTATCGCCTGCAACAATCATGTCCCCTATACACATTCATATAAAAATCAAGATAACATGCCAGTTATATTTATATATTTAATTCTTATGCATAGGAGGTCTATTTGTGGGGGTCATCCTAGGATTTGCATCATGTCAATTCAACATCAGTTCGTAGTATATAAGTCATATACATTTTAACAATTGGAGTGCATTAGTAAAGTCAAGTTATGCATAAGATAGGTTAGCTACTAGCTAATGTTGTATTAGCAAAGTCATATTAGTAGTACAAAGTGGGACACAAAGGATAGATCCAGAATTCATAAAAGAAAAAGGAACAAGGTTAAATTTCATGCAATTAAGGAAGCTTTACCATATGCGAATTTCATATTGTATAGCATAATTAATATTACTAGTTTTAAGGATAGCAAGGAGAAGAATTGTAACCAATCAGGTAGAGACGGCTTAATAGCATAACAAGATTAAACCCAGTGTATGTTTTACCAAGGCTATTTAACTAAAAAGCTAGCTTAAGTAATGAGGTTTTCAATGTCAATCTCGTTGTTGTGGATGCATTTGTCAAATAGACTTACTCATGCAAGCACAGCTAAATTGAGTCTGGTTTTGTGTTATTATTTTTATTTAATTGTTTTTATTTATTTGGATTAGGTTGAATTTTCTTTAGCTGATAGTTAATTAAAACAATGTTTATTTTTCCTGTTTCAATTAGGAAGTTTGTTAATTAGAAGCCTACAAGGAATAGGATTTATATCTCTATAATAAGCCTACCTATTAATAGGGCAGAAAGATAACAGCAATAAACATTAAGAAAATCCTATGAAAAAATTAGAGATTCGGAGCTCTCTCATTAATGAGGTCTGAGGTTTCAATCTCCCTTTACAAGCCGAGTCATTTTCTAAAATAGACCGATCTAAGTATTCTAATAAGGGCAAAGGAAAATCAAATTCATTAGATTTTCCTGTTCATCGTCTTATTACTCGATCCTTTTCTAGAAATCCTAACAATTTGGTATTAAAGCCAAACAACATGGGCGATGAAATCGAGGTTCGACTACAAGAAGAGCGTGATCTCACGGACTCTAAACTATCTATAATGGAATAGCGATTAGATGTAAAGCTAGCATAAATACTTCAAGAATTATCTAGTTTGGGATTTAGTGCCAACAAGCCATTAGCTAATGGGTGTGAAGCAAGCAGTGCGGTAGCCCTAACAACTATGTGTCCACCCTTTGTGGTTGCCACAAAAGGCACTACTCAGCCTATTTTGTATACTGAAACCCATCAGTCTCAAATTCCCAGGTATGCCAAGTTAGATTTCCCAACTTCTGACGAAACAGAAGACCCCTTAATTTGGGCTCATCACTGTGAGCAATTCTTTAAGAATTAAAAAATAAATGAATTAGAAAAAGTGGGGCTAGCCAGTTTTCACCTATTGGGAGAAGCACAACTGTGGTATTACCAATTAAAGAGGGCTCAAGGAGCAATGAATTAGACCGACTTTTTGAAGTCTTATTTTCAATAATTCGGGTCCCTTAAAAGTAACAACCCAATCAATGAGCTTGTCACCCTTAGGCAGATAAGAATTGTCAAACTCTACCAAAGGCAATTTCAGGAAAAATTAGCACGTGCTGATGTATTAGTACCAGAATATTTACATGCCAGATTATTCATTGCTGGGTTAGACGACTCAATTAGGCTGGATGTCCAATTATTTAAACCACTAAATTTGTTAGCTGCCATGAGCTTAGCCAAGATGTACGAGCAAAAATACCATCTCTAAAAAGCCACCACTAACCGCAAAATGATGTGGCAGCTAACCCAAACTAGCTCAAGAATTTTAAGAAACTCTCAAGCTAGAAACAACAATACAGTACTAGTTGCTTCTATAATAGCCAGTTCTATAATTAACCCCTAACCTCCCTTTATTAAAAGACTGATAAGAGTAGAAATGGTAAAAATGAAGTCTAAAGGCTTGTGTTACAACTGTGATGAGCTTTATTCTGCAACTCATCAATGCAAAAGACTCTTTGGGGCAGAATTGGGTGATTCGGACGATGATTCTCCTATACAAAAAGTGCAGGCTATTTTAGAAATCTCTTTACATGCTATTATAAGTCAAGTCCATGCTAGAACAATGCAGCTATAGGCTATTATTCATGGGTAGCCTATGTTCAGCTTGGTTGATTCGGGTAGCACCCACAATTTTGTTAACGCAATAGTAGCTAGATATATGGACCTTCAATTCATGCCCTTGCCAAAATCAATGTCTCTATTGCCAATGGAGACAAAATGGGTAGCACGAGGTTCTATACATGGGTAACATTTTACATTACTGGTTATCATTTTTCTGCTGATTTTTATGTAATTCCATTAGATGGTTTTGATATCGTTTTGGGAGTTAAAATGGCTGCAAACATTGGGCCCTATATTGTGGGATTTTTCTACACTCACTATGTCATTTTTTGTGAAAGGAAAACTAAGTTTGTTTCAGGCACAGCAAAGAAATGGGTGTAGAGGTTTATATATGTTGAGTAACTCCAAAATAGAGGAGCAAACAACGGAAGGCCTTCTTGCCGAGTTTAGGGACTTATTCTAAGAACCAATGGGATTACCACCTATCAAGTAATGTGATCATCGAATCAATTTACTTCCAAGAACAACCTCTGTGGTGGTCAATCCTTATCGCTATCTTTACCGGCAAAAAAGATGAAATTAAAAAATAGTGTACTGAGATACTGCAGCAAAGGATTATTCAACCAAGTAAATGCCCCTTTTTTTCTCTAATTTTACTGGTTCCTAAATAAGATGGGTCTTGGTGACTCTGCATTGATTACTGTGAATTGAATGCAAAAATGGTAAAAGATAAATTTCTTATTCCAATGGTAAATGAGTTCCTAGATGAGTTGCATGGGGCTCAATACTTCACTAAATTGGATTTGAAATCCAAGTATTATCAAGTCCGCATGTATCCAATAGACATAGAAAAGACAGCTTTTTGAACTCATTATAGGCATTTTGAATTTCTAGTTATGCCCTTTGGACTCACTAATGTGCCATCAACCTTCGAAGCCTTAATTAATGAGGTATTCTAAGAGTTTTTATGTCGATTTGTGCTCATTTTTTTTGACGATATTCTAATTCACAGCAGTGATTAGGAGAGCCACTTAGGCTACATAAGGAAGGTCTTTGAATTACTTTGTGCACATAAGCTCTACTTGAAGCGATCTAAATGTTATTTTGGGTCTACCTCAGTAGCATACTTGGGCTATATTATTTCTATAGCAGAAGTGGGAGTTGATACAAGCAAGGTCTAGGTTATCATGGACTAGCCGCAACCTCAGTCCATAACTTTTTTGCATGGATTCTTGGGCTTAGCTGGGTATTACCGTAAGTTTGTATGTGACTATGGTCAAATGGCAGCCCCCTTAACCACTATGTTAAAAAAAATGCTTTCTATTGTAGTGAAACAACCTTGCACGCCTTTGAGAAGCTTAAACAAGCTTTATCCACCGCTCTTGTCTTGCAATTACCTAACTGAATAAAGTTTTTATTGTGGAATGTGACATTTCAGGTGGTGGAATTAGGGCTATTTTACAATAAGAAGGACACCCAATTGCCTTTTTCAGTCGATAATTGGCAATAAGACACTAGAAACTAGCTACTTATGAAAGGGAATTAATTGGGTTGGTGAAGGAAATGCAATATTGGCAGCCATATTTGTGGGGTTACTCCTTTATTATCCGCATAGATCATATTAGTCTTAAATACTTGCTAAAACAACACTTAATTACACCCCCACAATAGCATTGGTTGAGTAAGTTAATGGGATATACTTTTTCAATTGAATATAGAGCAGGTTCTTTGAATAAAGTAGCTGATGCTTTATCTCGCCACTCTTCTAATAATCCAGAGCTATTGGCAATCAGCAGCCCCCAAAGTTCCTTTCTAGAATTGATTTAGGCTGAAATTTTATGTTCATCTGAATTGCAGGTCTTAAGTGCCAAAGTCCAAAAGGGCGAGTTGGGCTGGACTGGCAAGTTAGTGAAGGGTTTATGCTATTTAAAAACTACATCTGCCTTTCCCAAGACTCTTTATGGCCTTCAATTATCATGGCAACTTATCATGACAATTCACGTCAAGGAGTATAGAAAACCTTACACCAAATTAGGGGAGATTTTATTTAGCATGGGATGAGAGCAGATATTGCTAAATATGTTGCTACTTGTCCTATCTGTCAATGTAATAAATCAGAACATCTTAGTCGTACAGGTCTGTCGCAACCTTTACAACTATCGACTTAGGTTTGGGCAGATATCTCTATGGATTTTATTGATGGTTTACCCAAATCTTGGGCAAAACTATACTATTTATTGTAATGGATCAGTTTTCTAAATATGCTCACTTTATTCCCTTAACACACCCATATACTGCTGCACGAGTAGCTCAGATTTTTTTGAACAGATTATTCGCTTGCATGGGATCCCAGAAACTATTACCTGTGACTGTGATATAGTATTTATGGAAAATTAGTTGTCTATTTCCTATTTTCTAGGGATTTTATTTTTTGTAAATATCATGTTATAAGTAGGCCTTATTAATATCGAAAAGTTTTTATTTTTCCTTTTTCCATCTTTTTATTTTTTCCTTTTTCTATCTCCTATTTAGACTAGGATTCTGTTGTATAAATAGGAAGTTGTAAATCTAGTAAACTAATTCAATAAACATCAAATTATTGAGTTCTTTAGTATCAAAGCCTGGTTCTTAGGCCTTTTTCTTCTGGGCATTTACGTTACTGTTTGAATAATAAACTCTTCGAGTCAATTTTTTCTAAGGACTTTTTTTTTTCACCGCCAATCAGGGGAGGAGCGCAACCCTTAGATCAGCCATTCCCTATTTTTTGGTGACCAGACTATCAATGCGTGAGCTTTACGCACTGCGATTGTTCTTGGCTCTATCTTCACACACCGGCGCATGCACTATCGGATCATCTCTGGCATTTTTATCCGGTGTCACTTGATTTTTTTGGTCATCTCCTAGTATTATTTTCTTCATCTGGTCACCAGAGTTTATCATCTTCGATTCCTAGAGTCTGTCCCAATAACCTTTTTTTGCAGATTTGACTAGTTTTTTCAGTCCAGTTTTTCTATCTTTTGTGTTACCATGGCAGAATCCCCTAAAATCAATCAAACTGAAGTATCTATAATGAATAATAGCAATCACAATGTGACAAGTGATCTGCAGCAGGTTCAAGCTGCTTATAAATTGAATGGAAAGTGTAGATACCCATTTTCGTCCGGGCTTTAATAGGTACATTTTACAATGAAAATTGGTATATAAATTTATATGATGATAATTAATGGTTATTATTAGATGTAAATTAGTTCAATGTATGATTAATACGT
>CANXYI011809122.1:0-12484 GCA_948208565.1 Hura crepitans
ATATAATACTTTAAAATTAACATGCACACATATACCAATACAACTTTCATGGGCACACACAAGCCTCAAATTCCAAGTTTCTCTAAAATACAATGCAAGTTTCTACTAAATTCACTTATAGTGGGCTCCGAATCATGTCAAAACCATCCTAAAACCATCAATTTCCTCTTCCTTTATCCTTCTCCTCTATTTCCCAAAATGGCATACTAAGGTTCACCCTTTGAAAATTCCTACAAAATTCCACATAATTGTAAATTGGAATCTTTCATCACATATGATGTGTACACTTCGAATACACTCTAAGAAAAATAATAAACCTTAGAAAAGATCACTTACTCATAAAAAGTTATGATTCACTCAATCCTTATAACTTCAATTCTAGGTAACCTTTTTGAGTTTTATCACTTGAAAAGTGTTCAGGAGATCGTGGAGGCAAAGATTCATATAATTTTCTTGAGTTTTTATGGTGTATAGAAAGAGGAGTGAAGAAAAAGGAGGGAGAGTCTCCCATGGTGTGGCATCAACTTCTTTAGGAATTTAGGTGGAAGATTATTTCCTTCCATCCCTTACACACACACACATATGTACACCTTTATGTATGAGTAAGGTGTATAGCCCCAATCATGCCACTTATTGATCGGATGGCCCTAAATAATTTTATTTTCTTCTAAAATTTGAAAATTCCAAATAATTTTTTTTAAACTACCAAAAATCATGATTCTAATGCCAATAATTCTCAATAATTCCCATTAAGAGTCCTATAAAATTTCAACTCAAAATTCCTTCGGGAACTAGGTTTACTATTCACTTGTGTAAATCAAAATTTCTAAATAATTATCAAATGACATATTAATATTAAAATTACTTCACTAATGGACTTATTAGAATTTTTGAGCTATAAGGTGTGATATTTTTAGGTCCATCTAGGCACTTTTAGAGCTATCCCAGTACAACCTTAATTGAGGTCACTATTCACTAGTTGTCAGCCCAAAATAGTTTATTTCTTTTGCTAAAATTTTTATTTCACTCATTTTCATCATTTTTTGGTCAATCAAAGTTCATTTGATTAGTACCCCCTTTTGGCTACTATATGGCCCTTTAGTGTCCTCAATGACACCGTATAAAGCTCAGGAGTACTATTCATAGAATGGTTATTTTTCGGGTGTTACATAACTCATAAGAGTAGTCACGATTTTAAGTTATTTTATACAACACAATTCACTACAATTACATCATATTCATTCTATTATCTTTTCATTAATTGCACGGACCTAATTGTAAACATGAGAATGTTCGTACAGACTTACTTTCTTAACATGTATATTATATGATGTCTGCATGGACTTATGTTCAGTAATAGTGTCTCACTTATCTTATATATCATGCTTTAATATATCTTGTTTACCATGTTATTTTATGATGTTACATACTGTATAATTATCTTTTTCTCTAAAATACATGTTGTTAACATATCAAAATTATTGTATAGTTCGTATGGACTCCCTCTCGTGAGGTGCATAGTTCATATGGATGATTTTGTCTCATTCCTATATATTCTATCTTTAAGTCTATGTGGACTCCCTCTTATAAAGAATGTAATCCATGTGGACATTGACTTTGAATTTCTATTTCACATGTATTTATTTCTTATTTTCTTTATGACTTTATACAAACTCTTTATCTAGTATTATTGAACCTCTTCTTTTGAGTTGTATGCAAGTAGTTTTTCTAGAGCAGAGGTCCGAACGGACATAATATCCCTTATAAGCAGTAGTCCGTATAGACAATAGCCAAAGCTACATAAAGTCCACATAGACTTATCGACATATAGACGGGACCATTTAAGTGCTTTATTTTATTTCTTTCATGTTTGTACTTATTATATGTTTTGTTTTATTTTAGGTTGTAATAATTAGTTAATGACTTGTTTTACACGTAAAATCCTAATCACATTAAAATTGTTTTCTACATAATTAATTGGTGTTTTATTAAACAAAATGGTTTTAAGTTTTATTTAATCAAAAGTCATATGAAAAATATATTTTAATAAGACCAATTTCCTAGACATAGGAGTTAGGCAATTACTGCTAATTCCTATGGAATTATAGGTAATTATTACTTCACACCATAACTAATCGATTATCCACTTTTTGGATGTATAGTAGACTTGTTGTACACTTTAAATATCGCTAATTTACTTCTTATACATGAAAAGGTGACATAACTACTTTAAATACAATACATGCTTACTTGGAAAGGGATTGATAAATGTTACAATATATGAAGAAGGCATATTATTAGGTTATAAATAAGATCTAAATTCTAAACCTTTCTAGTATAGAAGATCAGAAGTCTTGGTGTAGACGCTAGTTGGTGACTCCACTAACCACTCTCATCCGAGGTAAAAATACATAATCTCTACAATATGAATTGGATTCATAGTTTTGTAATAGTCATATGAACATATATTGTATTCATTATTGATAAAATTAGTAAATTAATTTTGAGTTGATTAATTTGGATTAATTTTATTGGTCATTGTATATGATTTTATATGTTTATATTTGCTGTAATTAGTCCAAAATTGTTTGGAATGATTATTTTACTAAATAATGCCAATTATTTTATTATTAAATGCTAGAAATTTAATTTATGGCATAATGTAATTCAAAAAAGATCAAATTAAATAATTGCAAGATTTTGTTGTAATTTTCTACAAGAATTGATGCAAATTTCATTAATTTATTGGATTAAATAATTAATTTTGCAAACTAATTATTTGTTAGACCAATAATTTGAAGAAAATCAACATTTTTTAGCATATATAACTCGAGAATCAAAAAAATCATTTTTAATTGGATTGAAAAGTTCTCTTTTTTAGAAATGCTTTCTAAATTAGAAAAGATGTTTAAATATGTAATTAATTTGATTAATTTTCATATTTAAATTTCATAAAACTAAGTATATATGGCACGTTAATTTTTTAAGAGTTGCAAAATAAACTAAATTCAGCCAAGTGAGATCAAAAAAATTGCAACTTAATTATGTGCATTAGAAATGCATGTTAAGGGTGTATGTTTAGCATAATGACTTGTATGAAATTTTTCTTTGGTTGAATTAGGCTTGCATGTCTAACCTTTTCTCTAATTTCTCTATTGGATTTCTTTTCACTTCTAATTCCCCTCACAAGTAACATAAGGCCTTTTGAATTATGCATTATTTAATTAGGAAGATAAAATACAAGGTGTAAATAGAGAAGAAAGCCTACCAAGAAGGACCAAAAAGAAATAATTTATAAATGTTCATTTATTTCTTTTTGGGTTTGTAATTTATGCATAACTACCTAGGTTCTAGCCTGAATTGGTTTCCTTAGGGTAAAAGAAATCAATGTAGTAAAAGTCTATAATTACAACATATAGTTAATATGATTAAATAACATATGTATGATTTAATATGATTAAATACACACATGCATGCCAAAGTCTATAAAATCCCTTTACATAAGTATACCAAAGCATGCAACCATGATAAGATTTAATTGGAAAAAATCCCTCAATAATATAATACTTTCAAGCCTTCAATTAATATGAGTTAAATTAAAGTTGTCTTTAGTATTTGGTTGTTGAGTATACTTAAGCCTATGCTACATTGGATATGTTTAAATCATATTAATGGGTCTATCTTAGCTTAATTATTAGTTTGTTAAGCATGCTTAAGGCTAACAAGATTGGGCAAATATGTATATGATACATATGAGTCAAGTGTTGATGACCCAATGATCAGTATTTGCATATGATGTAATTAGCATATAATGCCTACCATTTAGTTAACTATTTGAGTTGTTAAGCATACTCAAGGCTTTGACCTTAACCAAAATGGATATTGACCAGCTAGAAGAGCTTCTAACAATCTTTTCTAGATCAATTAGTGAGGGCTATTAGTTCATAATAATATGGTGGGAGCATATATGGATTTTATAAAAGACCTTATAAAATGTATTCATGTATACAATCATACTCTAACATGTTTTAATCTTTTTGTGTCGATTATTTTACTGCATTATAAGTACATTTAAACTAAATTTGCACACATTTCTTAAAGCCAATATTAACTAAAATGACTTCAAAATCTAACAATTGTTCTTGAAAGTGAGAAGATAGATATGTGTTAGACACATAATTTCCACCTCTTTTTATTGATGAAAATTCCAATTGAGAGTTGGAAGCCTTTTTAAAAGTGCATAGGGATGGCAATATGATTTCCTCTATGTCACCTAATATTTAGAAAGATCATAGGAATGTGATGCTCAGATCATCAAATATCATCTTATGAAACAAAAGATGTGTGTTATCTAAGACATTATTTCATTTGATGATAACAGAGGACACTTCAAGAATTGAAGGTGTTAGGCTTCAATTCCATGATTTTATGATACATTAGAATTAATAGTTAATCCTACAATCACAAAAGCATTATAAATCTAATGAATAATTTTTCTATTGTGAAAAGAAATTATAGCCTAATTAGTTGAATGCCTATGGAAGTAGAAAGAGACTAGTCCAAAAACTAAGAACTACAAAGCTTACCTCTTGTCTCCAATGAAAAAGGGGCATGTGATGCATCAACTTTAGGTATTAGTATTATTAAGATTAATACAAGTAATGGTAATGTGGACCTATAGGTAGCAAATGGAGCAACATTTTCTTCATTAGCTATTAGAACATATCATTTATGTTTGCCTTCGGGACTAATGTAGGAACTTAATAATTGTTATTTTGTTCCTTCCTTAAATAAGAACATTATTTCTTTATCATGTCTTGTGGAACAAGATTTTGATATTAACATTAATAAGAGCAACGGTAACTTAGTTTATAAAGACAATGTTTTACATTGTTCTAGATTTACTATTAATGGAATTTATTTTCTTAATAATCAAAAGGAACTCTATAATACTAATACAAAGTGACAAAAGGAAGATAACTTGAAACCATCTTTCTTATGGCATTATCATTTAGGCCATATAAATGAGAAATGCATGCCTAAGTTATATAAGTCTAATGACTTATGTTCATTTGATTATGAATCAATTGAAACATGTAAGTTATGTTTATTAGCAAAAATGACAAAGACACCTTATAGTGGAAAAGGTGAACTTGCTAGTGTTCTTTTGGACCTTATTCATATAAATGTATGTAGATTTATAACCGTATGTAAGAGGTAGTTTTCTCAACTTCATTAACTTTATTAATGATGACTTTAGGTATTGGTATGTGTACTTGATGAAGTAAAAATCTAAAGCCTTTAAAAATTGAAAGAATTCAAAATTGAAGTTGAGAAATAGCTTGCTAAAAGTATTAAAACACTTCAATCAAATTAGGGTATAGAAAGCTTGAGTAATGAATTTAAGATTTATCTAAGGGATAATGTTATATTTTCCTAGTGGACACCACTATATAGACCATATCAAAATGGTGTATCTAAATGGAGAAATAAAACCCTGTTGGACATTGTTCAACCTATGATAAGCTTTGCAAAGCTGCAAAGATCATTTTAGGGTTATGCACTGGAAACTACTACTTATCATTTAAATAGAGTTCTATTAAAGTTTATTAATGTTACACCATATGAGATGTGGTATAACAAGTAACCTATTCTATCACATATCAAGGTATAGGGATGCCCTGCATATGTGAAGGGAATAACATCATATATGCTTGATGTTAAATCTAATAAGTGCTTATTTGTGGGGTATCTAAAAAATTCTTTTTGACACAACTTCTATTATCTTTTAGAACTAAAGGTGTTTATTTTGAAGCACTCAGTTTTCCTAGGGAAAGAGTTTTTAATTGTGACACCCCTTACCCTATATGATCATCGTACTCAAATAATGAGCGACACAACCATATTTTAACTCGCTTTATTTAAACCTTTTAATTTAAATTCATACGACTTGAAAACTTACTCATGTATAACTTATTATATAAACTTATTAAAACCCATCTTAATAAAAACATCATCTGAGGTATACTAATGGAGTCCTCATGTCGAACATTCAATAGCATAACAACTATATCAGGACACTATCCCAAATAGTAAACTCTATCAAAACAACACTTTTAATCTTTCAAAGCACATCTTATCCTTATCTTAGTCCATTTTACCATCCAACTCAACATTATCACAATCCATAACACATACATAATGTCAACATCATATCTAAAATCATTATACATAACTATCATTCTTAGATTCAATTGTTAATATCTATACTACTACATATACTCATTATATAATAAGCACAAAACATACTCAAAACAAGAAGAATAACTATCTTCCATTAGTACATAATATCTTTATATACAATCCATAATACACATACTTTAAATTATATATATATATATACAAGCCTATAATCCATACATCAGTACACATATGAGTGCTCATAAAATCTTTACTATTCTTTCTACATATGGCATACACAATTGTATATAGGATATCATCCTTAAAACAAACCTATAGTCTTTGTAGCCTATAGGTTCTTCATTCTAAGCTATCAAAAAACCTGCGCATCATAAAGAAATGATGCACAAGCTTTGTAGCTTAGTGGTGCATCTGGTATATTATGGTACATTCCTTTTCATTATAGTTTACATTAAATAATTAAAATTATAAATATTCATAATATACTGGTTCACTATGTTAAGAGTTAATTATACAACATGTGTTAAAAAGGCATAGATAAATAAGGCATAATTATATATTAAGGATCGGACATGCATGACTTGCAATATATATCAACATGTGAAGGAACCATCATCTCAATTTGCATTATTCAATCACAACTGCTCATATATATAGGCATAATAAATTTATATACTTAATAATTTCAAACATCATGGTTATGCTTAACTTAATCACTATCATGCCTTGAATTTTCTTTTAGCTCTCATGCGTATCATGCATACCTACAATCACATAAAAATTTTCTCATAACAATTATCATATATAACTCATCATAAGCATACATAAACATTGCAACATTTATTCATAAATAGTGAACCATTAAAATCTAAAAACAATAACATTCAACTTATTACATCATATGTAACTTTATCTATAACACACACATGTGCTATAACATGGCATAAATCTTAGGCATGATGTGTCATAGGATCATGCATTAGTATAAAATTCATACATTTTGAAAACCATGAATACTCTTTTTTAAGATCTATTTATTAGGCCTATATTTAAGGAAAGACATACATTATGGATAACGAAGTATTAGTGGACCTAAAGCTCTATACGAATCAAACTAGAATGTCCAAAATCATCATAAGACCTAAAGCTCAAACAAAGGGTAAGCTAGTACGACCTTTATAAACCAAAAGGTCTATTTACCAATATGAATCCAAATATCAAACATATCATGAGACCTAGAGGTCAAACTTGAATCATGAGTCCTAGATCGAGCATAGCATGAGTCTAAGGATATAACATAGCATAACAGTGAGTATGACCATTTATGATCCTAAAGGTCCATCTATCAATGCGGATCTAAAGATCAAAGATATAGGCATATGGGTTAGACATTTAGTGGACATGTAGACCAAATGCATCGAGGTATCGAAGTACCCTAGCACCTGCTATCACTCCTAGTTGACTAGCTCACCTATTTGACTAGGCTATTTACTTTTGTGGGCCACTAACCAAATTTACTCTTAGTTTCACATTCTTAAAGTCGGTTAAGTGAATTTTATCTTTAATTTGGTCAACACATAACCTAAGGGAAAATAAATGTTCTTTAATATTTATTAGTTCTATAATATTACCATTCATTCAATATGAGTATATTAATTAACACATTAAAAGTTACATCTTTTATGCAAAATAGACATTATCATGAGTATTTACTCTTTTAATCATTTTAGGCCATTCTTGCCTTATATCTATATCATTACATCATAAGCACTCAATGAATGCTTAAAGCACCCATCAATTTCTATATTAGGCTATTCAACTATATCATAAGCTGGTAATGCATTATGGCATTTCACAACTACCATATGCCATCCAAATCATCAATATGCTTAAATATGTTCCTGTTATGTTAAATAAGTCATTATATGTTAATCATTCTCATTTATAAAGTCATGCATTATTCGTGATATAAATAATACGTTACATACACATAATTATATACCATAGGCTATTTGGTTATAATCATGATAAATGCCATATTCAAGTAATCTTTTACCATAAGCTAATAAAAATGCAATATGCCATTACTTTTCATATTCCTCTTCATAACATGTGCCTTTCTATCATAATATCAATAATATGCTTGTACTAACTTATTAACATATAGAAAACCACAACAAAACATTGCACCTCATATGTTTTGGCCAAAAATGACATCAAAAAGCATAAAATCACAAATGTCATGGGCATATCATTCATGCACCATAAAAACTATTAAAATGTAATATTTTACACTTATTATGCCTCAAACATGAGAAGGCCAATATTCTAAACCATTCAGCTAACCTATTAAGAATTGCTCAACATTACATATTTTCTCATTACATATATCAACACAATCCCTCATGACCATAAACATGCATATGATCATGCATTATCCATATCATGCTTGGTATTAAACACACAAATGCATGAATTCAACATAGACCAAAACCTCATTCATATGTCATAAATTCACTTCATCACATAACATGGCTCTCGTCAAATGTATATGACCACATAGTCAAACTCATACATAAATCATCTTTTGCATGCATCATATGGCAATATTTATATACATATATGCAACTAGGCCATTTAGCCATAACATCCCTTTATATGCTACACATATTTTTATTCACATCATAAACCTTAATACATGCTCTCATAATCTTTAACATACATGGCATCTTTCACCATTCATCATATGTCTACATAAGGCAAAACATATACATATGTACATCAAATGGCCATTCGGCTATCATGGCTTTATGCCTTCAAAGGATTCATATCATTCATCAAACATCATATCTAATGTCCATATAATGATTTAATTCAATTCTTGGACTTACGTCATATTTTTCATGTATAATGTACAATATAAATACACATACATGCATGTAAGCCATATACATCATATCATCATACTTGATCCCTATACATTCTAACATCATTAAATGTTTCAACACACTTTCATAATGTCATTTAGCATGAGTAAAAGCTATTAATAACCATAATTAAACAAATATCTATAAAAATACACATTTATATGTTATGTGCTTATTAAGGCATATACAATTATGACAAAAATCATTTCGATCACTTTCATTAACATTAAACCATGCTTACATACAACTTACATCATATAAGTGATTAGGACATCATTCAATCATACAACATAACCATTTGGCCACCATACAAAAGGCAACTCAAATTATTAATTGAACATCACAACATTTCATTACATGCTCATATGCATTTTAAATACATCAATATTACATTAAACATCATAACATCAATATATCACAAGTAACATACATACACATTTTATACATTAAACACATGTTTTCTCCAACTCAAAATCATAAGCACACATATTATAAGGGACTCACTTACCTTATTAAGCTAAAATAGTAAATAATAACATTTTCAAGTTTTTCTTTCCTCTTTAAGCATTAACCTCATCTAAAAAAACATTCACAATAATTATAATATGCCTCTAATCATAAAATCAACCATATAAAACTCTTATTGGCATGCAAAAGACACCTCAAAAAATTTGAAACTCCACAAATAGACCATTTCTCAAAACTTAGTTACTATTCATTCCTTAACTTACAAAATTTCATAAAAAATCATAGAGGCATCCAAACTTGAATCTAACTTGATAAATGTGTTCTTGGGCACACATAGAACACTAGAAAAATATTAGATTAAAGTAATCTTGCCTCCTTAAAAATTGAATTACTATTCACCCACTTGATCTTTTTCACAAATCTGCCATTATTTCTTTTATTTTCTTGCTTCTATGAGGTTTTAAGGACTATGGAATTGTTGATTAAGGGTTTAAACATGTGAGATTAGATCTTGATTTGTAAGGAATGAGAAGAAAATGTTAGAAGAGGGGGAAGAGAAAATCTTGGCTATTTAGAAGAAGAAGAACTAGATTTTAGCACTATTCCCCCTTGACTAAAAAGTTAAGTTAGCTTTTATTGGAAAATTTGGCTCTTCCCTTCTTTCCCCTAATAGTCCCTTAACGTTCTCTTTGTTATCCCCAAACTCACTGAACTTCAATCTTTCTATCACATTAGTCCCTCATCTTCAATTTCTTCATTTTTAACCTTCTTAATGACTTTATTTCCATTCCAAACTTTACACAAAGATGTCTCACAATTAATGTCATCATTTTGTAATATCAGTGCTAGCTAGGTCTCGAGAGAAATTATTCATTCTAAGAGATAATATTCATGTATGCACTTGTTATCATTTGATTTCCATTCGAATGTTCTCATTTCTTCACTAAACTAAAATTATAGACTATTTACCATATAAACTCTTGATTAGTAGGGTTAAAAACCCTATACCAATAACATACTTATAACTTTATCCTTTGATTAGTAAGAAATTATTGATCATGTCCTAAAAGTCACTATTCATGACCCCAGATGTCACTATTCATTATTCTTGGATTTTTTAGTGTTACAATTCTTCCCCTCTTATAAGAATTTTGTCCTCAGAATTCTTACATAATTTGGTATACTTGCACACCAAGAAGATACATATACTCTGCTTGTCAGAATCTCATGTTCTAAACAAGCTTTCTTATCAATTGCTCAATGTATAATGACCTTTCTTATCATTTGTTACTTAAACTTATCCTTCTTTTTAATCATTCCTTATATCTTCTATTCATACTTCCATCACTTCCCCTCTTAAGATTGTTGTAGAGGGTCCATAACACATACATGTTTAGTTTTGTAAAATTCTTTTTTATATGTTGATCACATGGTACATTTGTAACCAATCATCAATTTTTATATCATAAGAAAAGACGATCATGCTTCTACTGTGCCACTCTAATCCTTAAGTTGTTACTAACCTATCTCCTACTCATGTAGCCAACATGATAACTCCTTATTAAGTTTAACACTATATTCCATTTGTCTTTTAGAGTTCATATTCTTTTGTGACTCATAATGTCCATTTCCAATGTACTTTTATCATATCTACTTCAATCTAATCTTGTTTATTCACTTGTATATGTACATCTTAGCAATGTCCCACTCGATTTAGGCAAAAACACACATATATGATGTATATGTTGTGGTTATGCATATATGATGATATAATTGATAATGATAATACAATACAATAATGTATGCTTTTTTGTGTATGCTTAGTGATATGATGTATAACCCAGCCAAATGTCTCATGCATAAGCATTAAATAGCCTTAAATCGTAAGGGATTAACAAGTATACTAGGAGCATTAACTCCCCAAGTCTTTGAACATTGTTCTATAACTATTACTTCACCATCACTTTCTTTTAATAATATTCCACTGATACCTTGATTAGTTTCTTTTTACTTTATTAAAATCAAGATATTCTCGCTTATACTACTTATATCACCCATCTTAACATGATTCCCTTCTTTGTATATTTGTTATTAACCAATCTCAAATCATAATTTGAGAACCATATGACAATCTTTCTTTTACCTCGACATCTTTTTCAAGGCCATATGGATGAATTTGTACATATCTTATCATATACTAGAAACCAATTAGTCTAACATCGTCCTTAGACTATTCACTTTATATAACTTCAACTCCTTAGTACACTTATTTTCATTATATTCTTTCTTACTTTAACAAACACCTAAATCAGAGCACTAGTGCCACTAAATGTGAAACCCCTTACCCGGTCTAATTGCCAAACTCAAATAAGGAGTGACACAACCATATTCTAACCTAATTTATTTAAACCTTTTACCTCAGGTTCATATTGAGTTAAAAAAATTCCAATTTTGTAACTTATTATATAAAATTATTAAAGCCCATATTAATAGAAAACCTCATTTGACATATACTAATAAGGTCCTCATGTCTAACATCAAACAGTATAATGGCTATACTAGGACACTATCCCAAATAGTAACCTGCATACAAATAACACTTCTAATATTTCAAAACACATATCATTATTATCTGGGTTTATCTAGCAATCCAAACTCAACATCATCTCAATCAAAATCACATACATAATCAAAACATCGTATCCAAAATCATCATACATAACTATCAGTCTTTGATTCAATCATTAATATTCATACTGCTACATATAATCATTATCTAATAAGAACATAACATACTAGAACCAACACAAGAATAACTATCTTTCATTATTACATAATATCTTTATTTTCAATCTATAATACACATACATTAAATTATATATATATAT
>CANXYI011809135.1:0-10278 GCA_948208565.1 Hura crepitans
CTAAGTGGTATGTATTAGGATTGTATGTTTGTAGAAAGGAGGTAACAAAAAGACTAATGTGTGAATAATCATAAATGTATGTGATAAATGGAGTATATGTGCATGTTGGTGAAATGATTGTATGGTGATTTATGGGAATAATGTTATGCACATTTTATTTAGTAATGTATAAAGGTATACAAAAGTTACGGATATGTGAACATTATTAATGCAATGCAATAAATGATAACAATTATGAATAAGGATGGCTAGATAAGTTATTATATGAGGAAGCTTTGAATGTTAAAGTATTAGCTAAATAAAGCATATGTATGTAACTACATGTGGCATAAAACATAATGTAAAAACTAAGGTGAGTGCAGCTATTGAGGTTTTACATATGAACTTTACACACCTTTGGATATTGAGAGGTTTATGAGGATAGATCCCTACTATCTTAACATTGGGAAGTCTATGAGGGTTGTCCCTAATGTCTGGTACTTTGGATATTGGGAGGTCTATGAGGGTTGATCTCTGCTCCTGATGTTGGGAGGTCCATGACAACTACCCCTACCATTTTGATATTAGGAAGTTCTTGAGGACTATCCCTGCTATTAGTTGAGTTTATAATGGGTGCAGCTGTTAAGGTTCATATATGGGCCATTGCACAAGGTTAGAACCCATTTTTAAGTGTTTAAAGAGTTATCTTTTGAGTATGGGCCCTAAGATGAAATGGATGATATAACATAATACTTTAAAAGGAAATTATAATTTAACCAGCAATAAATTAGTGAAAGAATAAAATTAGGGTAGATTAATTATAATTGGTAACATGACAATTTGGATACACCATACCATGAGTAAAGTAAATAAATGGTTTGTCATAGGTAAATGATGGTGTGATAATTATGTATGATTATGATACCTTATATGTTTGTATGATGCATGTGTATGTGATACAATGCATGTTTCATTAAATTCACTACTAAGCATATACTTAGCATGTTGGTTTTTTTGATATATAGGCAGGAGACAGTAAATTGCAACTCAGCCTAAAATAGTAGTGTAGCAGTCAAATAAAAGTAGGGTATATATTTTAGTGCTCCTTGTGTATAGTTTTGCTTTATGGCACTCATGTATAAAAAAGGTGAGTCATGTAAATATATTCTGCCATAGTTTGTAAATGTTATAAAAAGTTATATGATATGAATGTATGTGAAACATATAACCTATGTATGCTTATAATTGTTAATATGCTAATTAAGGTATATGTGTTTAATGTTATTGATGGGAGCATTCTAGAGGATTAAAAGAATTCATTGTGTTGTGATGAGATTGAGGATTAATATAGAAGTGTTTTTTATGCAGGTTAAAACTTTTGGTTTTTCACCCGGATGGCTGTTATGCTATCGAATTTTTATTATGGCATGACCCATAACAAGCATGATAAAATAAACTCATATGCATCTTAACAAATTTAACTTACATGATTATAGGAAGGGTTTTAAGAAGATAATGAAATGATAATATGACATCTCTTATTCGAGTTTGGTGGTGTATCAAGTAGGGGTTGTCACAACTAAGCTTTTTTGCACAGGTTATTATTGTTGCTTCTCTCAAAAAACTTGTGGTTAGCTGAGGGAGAGGTAGGTAATCTATAGATCCAATTGCTAGTAAGAAACGTAGTTGGTGCTGGTGGATATCGAAGAAGATGACACCTTGATTAGGGTATTATCATTACAAAGGGGACAGTTCTCATGCGAGCGATATCTACACACCAATTGAGCTAACCTTTCCACCTATTTCTTTAGCCACACAGCTTATGATGACATCTAGATCAACACTGAGGGCTTTATTAGTGCCATTGTTGGACCTGTTAAAGATGTTTACAGAGAGGTTGGGTAGTGTTACATCCACACAGAATCTGCACATCACCCAGTGCTTCTTTCATAGTTGATAAGACTAGGAAGATTCCTAATATAAAGTCCATTACATCTAAGCCGGTAGCTATTTCCTTTAGGTGCATACCTTATGTTTTGACATGTTTCATTGTTATTTCACTTTTTATACCTAAACCTAATTTAAGTGGTTTGTGTTTGTAGAGGATGCAACTTCTATAGGTTTTGGGGTATTGTGCTTCCCAATATGAGCTATAGGTAGTAGCTAAGAAAGGGAGAGTAGAGAAGGTCGATTAGCTTTTGGTTTCGATGAGCTTAAGGAGTGAAAGGATAGCTAGGATAACTACATTCTCAGGGTCAATATCAAGCTTGACAATGCTTGGTTAGAGGTTATCACCAAGGATAATTAGAATACTAACCTTTATAAGAAAATCGCTGACTTTAAGGCTAAAGAGAAAACTCTTGTTTTGAACATGCTCAAACACTGAAGGTTCAAGAGTAGGAGATAATTGAGAAGGTTAGGGGCTTATTGGTAGATTTCAAATTGTGCCTTAAGTCAAAATTCAAAGTCAATTTCTAGATCAAGACTTCTCTTAGGTGGATAACATGAACAAGTATATGGCTTAAGTGAAGTTATTGCAGAGGAGCTTGTACCTCTTTGTAGATGCCTTACCTTTTAAGCCTATGATGATAACCAAAGATAAGCTTAAGGAATAGGGCAAGAAATCCTAAACAGTGGTTCATAAGGACCATCATGGTACAAGTTCACCTAGACTTGATGCTATGAGGTCTGTACTCTAAACCCAGCCTAAAATAGTAGAGCCTATAGCCCATAGTTCACTAAGATGAGCCAAAGCCCATGTTTGCATGGATTAAGATAGACTCGACCCAAAATAAGTCCCAAAGCCCATAACTACTAGGGTAAACTCGAAGCCTAAGTCTATAAGGACTTAGCAACCATGGTCTGCATGGACCTTCACTGAAAAGCTTTTAAAAGCTTAATCTTCCTATTTAGACTCTGACTTCTAATCCTACTTGGACTCCCTCTAATCTGGATAGGAGAACTGCCCACTAAACCTATAAATACCCCTTTTAAGGTGAGAATTAGAGGAGACAAATTTGATATTTCAAACCATTAATTTTGTGAGTCTAAGATATTGACTCCAAGCATGATTCATTTTACTAGTCTTAAGCCCGTACTAAAATAATCATTCCTTCCAAAACCCTACATTTGTCTTGTTGCTTAAAGCTAATTACAAGGAAAGATCTGAGGCTTATTTTGTTCATCATCTTCAATCATTTACTTGTGTTATTTTTGTAATTGAGGATTTCTTAGGATTAATCGACATGTGAGGTGATTCCATGTAATCCCTACATTAATTATATGTAATGCCCACATCAATTACAGACTCCCTTTTACATAGAGGTAGTCTGCATGGATGTATGTGTCGTATATCTGTGTATTTTACATCTTAGTCCATACAAACTCCCTTTCATGAGCAGTGTAGTTTATATGAACACATGTTTTAAAATATGGTTCCCATAAATGCCGTTGTGATGAATTTATGTTCTCTCTTGCATGATTAGTTTGTGATCCTCTTAGTTATGATAGTTATTTGAGCATATTCCATGAGCATGTATATTTGTATGAAAATCTATTATACATGTTATTTTATAGTGTTATTAGGTCCTTATGGACCTTTATTTGTATTACTCATCATTTTCTTTGAGTAATGTAAGATTGACCATTCCTACTAGATATGAGGTTTGAATAGACATAATCATTGTGACATATATGTAGTCCACAAGGACATTAGCTGAAGCCACATTGAGTTCGTATGGACTTATTGATGGAAAGATGGGACCAAATAGCTTATTATTTATTTATTTATTTATTTGGTTTTGTACCTTTTATTTCTTTTATCTATTTTGGGTTGTAATAAGTAGTTTAATAACATGTTTTACTTGTAAAAACCTAATCTCACATTTATGATTTTTCTAGATAATTAATTGGTGTTTTCTTAATAAAATGGTTTTTGAGTTTTCCTTAATGAAAGTTACATAAAAATGTATTTTTAATA
Source organism: Hura crepitans (assembly GCA_948208565.1). Taxonomy (NCBI): domain Eukaryota; kingdom Viridiplantae; phylum Streptophyta; class Magnoliopsida; order Malpighiales; family Euphorbiaceae; genus Hura; species Hura crepitans. The sequence goes on from CANXYI011809135.1 coordinate 3,959, forward strand.
AAAGGTTAATCTCTTAGAGATGGGAGTTGGGCAATTATTGCCAATTCCTATGGAATTATTGGTAGTTGTCAAGTCAAATAACAATCAATGAATGACTCAATTTGTGAATGTTCAATATACAATTATGCTTGTTGTATATTCTGAATGTTGCATTTTATTTTCTTTACATGAAAAAGTGACATGTATGCTTTAAGTAGAATGCTTGCTTTCATGATGCGAGATTGATAAATTTTTGAATATAAAGGAAGTTATATTATTAGGGCATTAATAAGATTTGATTCTAAACCCTTTTTGGGCAAAAGATTTATGGTCCTAGTGCAAAGCCAAGTGGCAACTCCAAACACTAATAGCCTCATCCCTAATATAACAAAAATCTATAGTGGCGACTCCACTAGAGACTGAGAATTGAATCTGAAAGTGCCTAAATAATATGCCTTCTATTATTATAATTTTTATTAGTCCCATGTATTTCTTCCTATATAAACTATATCCCTTTTTACCTTGGATGGTGTTGTGTACCCTAAACCCATTTTTCATTCAAGAATAGGGAATTGCTAGCATAACCATCACTTACAAGCCTCGTACCTTCGGGTATATGAAATGGTAAACTAATCGATCACTATTATCCTTTAATAGAAAGACCTGTTAGAAGGGTCCCCTACTTGTGGGAGCTGTGAAGCCTTTCAAACCAAACCATAAGCTTATGCAGTTAAGCTTAGCAACTTCTTCTAGGTTGTGTGACCCTAAGTTTTTGCAATTACATTATGATTACTATATTGGCCTATTACATTTAACCTTACTTAAGTGGGGCCAAGCCTATTCTACCTTTTATCTTGAATAGGCCTAGCCAAATTTCATCTCAAATAAGACTTAAATGTTATAGGCTATTATCCCTATATACGCTTTAAATAAGAGAGGTCATTAGGTCTAATTAAGCCCATAATTAAACCCGTATGTCCCTTATTGACACTTGGGTAACCATATATAGAGAAGGAATGGCTTGACCACATGTGTGGGAGAAATAAGGTTAGAAGGCTTATTGCTTGTGTTTGTCCATGCTACATCACATACACACCATGCATCATTGGTATATGGCTCATGCATCACATTCTAACCCCCTTGTTTTCCAACCATCATTAATCCCTTATTCGTAACTCAGTGGAAGAGGGTAGGCAAGCAGAACCAGCAATTAAGCACTAACCCTACATAAGGAAAGAATGGCTTGACTAGGTGTGTTAAAATAATAAAGCTGGAAGGTTTCATGCTTGTGTTTGCTCTTGTATACCCTAAAATGTATTCTTATAGTTTTTATGTACATATGCATAACATTGTATACCATATAGTCTCTGTATTCCACATATAATGCCCTAGGTCACATGCATTGTAAACACACTTCATATACACTTAGGTACATCCCACACTAGCACGTTACTTTTAGATTATGTGTTATCCCTATCTTGTAACCAGACCTATGCATTAACTATCCATACATCTATATGACATTACCATACATTAGCATAATCATATTATATAAATTCTCATAACTTCATGCATCTTGTAAAAATGTATCTCCACATGCATCATGTATATGTCAAGAACCATGCATACATCTTTACATGTATCCTCATATGTGCCAGTACACCAAAAATAATGCATACATTTTTATATAATTTTCCATCTGTCTTCATCTTGTATACATCTTCCAAGTGTAAAGAATCCCATGAAAACATATGCCAACATTTATTGTATGTAACATATGCACCAAACTATCATAACTGGTGTTTTAGGCACAACTTACAATCATCAATCACCTCTTAACATGACATATGCATACACATATTCATACCATCTTAGGCATGCATCATTCATCATGTATATTCTAATAAAACCATCTTTATGCATGCAAATCACAATTATTCTTACCCATCACCCTACCTAGCGTATAACCTGCATTTATCCATAGAAACCTCGATAGCTATGCATTATAATCTAGGCAATAGTTCACATCATCCTTACAAACTTACATCTAGTCATGCCCCACATTGGATATGATTATTCATTTATCATTACCCTACATAGACATGCCATATAGGCTCTCAGAATCATATGCATAGGCTCTCATTCATGTATTAACCAAACATATGTAAGCCTTACTATTTTCATAACTTATACATGCACACATGTGCATCACAAACCAACTTGTGCATCTATAACATTATCCCATAACTTCATGCTTTTATACATACTACATAGGCTTAGTCATGCATCATTCATCCATAAATACATAGGTATCGCATGCCTTTATTCATGTATCCATATGTCACACGCATTCATTCATTTAATATGCCTTGCATCATGAATAGGGTACACCATACATAATATCACAATGCTTGAAACATGTATAATATCACATTAATCATGTGTTATGCTAATTTCAAGGGATTATCATATGCTTAGGCTCTTCTAAGAAGATAGTCCTACCTTTCCCTTTTTAAAGAAGGGACCCCAATCTCTAGAGATAATGCTGGATGGCAAAGACTTTTAGAGCATTAGAGCAATCATCAAGGAAGTAGTGGCTTCAAAAATGAAGAATATTGAGCCATGATTGAAGAAGAGTTCGCCAAATTAAAGATCATTGAGGGGGCAAATAGTTACTATAGAACTAAGCCCAGTTGCCCACCATGCAAATTTACCAAGTTTTGATAGGCCCTTATCATCAATATTTAAAGAACTAAAGAATAAAAACCTTCTTTATCCATAGACTCTAAAACAATCAACTAGGCCATTTTTAACTAAACATAGGCATGACTTATATTGTGCTTATCAACAAAAGACCAGTCACCTCACTAATAAGTGAAAAAATCTTCACCATACCATCCCAGACCTCATTGATATTGGTATGATACCTAATCCTTAGAATCACACCCTATAAAAGTATCCAACCATTCCTCTTCTCTTTCAATAACAAAGTCTTTGAGCTCAAAGTCTTGATAAGCCCCCTCAAGGAACTAACGAAGTTCTCTCGCAAGATATAGCCTACCAAGGATCTGGGAGGTTCTAATGATAGTTAGGAATATAAGTGTTTCTTTCTTGGCTTCTTTTGTTATGAATGATTACTCAAGTTTAATAGAACATTATTTTGTCTTTATTTACCTCATTCATTGCATAGCATGGTACTCTTGAAAGTGAGTTGAGAGATTTCGAAAAAAATAGAAAAAAAGAAAAAAAAAAGGGAATAAACATGATCAGCTTAATCCACAGGTATCATAAATGACTCATGGCTCACCACTATTGTACATAATTCTAAAAATCAAGACTTGATCTTTCCTTATAAGCATGAAAATTGAGATGAGAGATAAAAAATAAACTTGGGTTAACTAAACCTAAATGAATGCTTTATTTTAAAGAGAGGTATAAGTTCAGTGAGCTTTAAAAGATTAAAACACCAAATTCATTTTTTCTAAAAAGGAGTTTTATACAATCCAATCATTATCTTCGAAGCCTAAAAACTCATGGGAACCATTCTAAAACAACAAATATTTTTTGGTTCTTGCTTATATAAAAATCCAAAGGTTAGAGGCTCTAAAAAGTTAAAACTCTAAAGCCTATAAGAACAAAAGGATTTATCTTAAGCCTTAAATAGCTGAGCATTCTCCTTTCAATTGTAGTTACCCTCATTAAAAAAAAGTAGTTTTCTAATTCTCGCTAGGTTGATCAACCAAGAGCATAAGCCTAGGCAAAAGTTAGAGAAATTAGGAGAAAATATTTAGCAAAGAAAATCTTCCAAATAGCTAAAAATAGGGATATCATCAATACAATACTCGAAAAGGTCAAAAGGATTACATTCAACATACAGTCAAAGCAAAAGGATTCAAAACATTGGGGGCATAAAGCTTGTACCCATGGTAAGCTACTTCTTGATCCCAAAAGCTCCATCAACCTCAAATGATAACAACTTCAAGATGAATCACTCCAAGTTTATAGTCTATAAAAGTTCATTAGCTTTAAAATATGTTAGCCATTCCTAAAGGAGGTAAGTCAAGAGCCAATCAATTAAAGTTAACCCAACGAACTTCAAAAGAAGGCAAGTTTAGAGCCAATCAATCAAAGTTAACATGATAAACTTTTAAAGATGGCATCAAGCCATTCCCTAAATCAAGCCATTCCCTAAGGATGCCAATTTAGATATAATCAATCAGAGTCTACTTGATGAACTTTTGGCCATTCCAAAATAGCAAGTATAATAGGCCTTAACAAAACTTGGATAAGCCAAAGAAAAAAAATAGCCTCATTAGATCAAAAACTTGAAAAGGGTAGTTTAGGTAACAATTAGAGGAAGAGAGAATATTTAGTTGAAAAATCTTCAGACTAGGTAATAACAAGGGTACCATACTATGTAATCACATGCTCTATCACTTACTTATTCTCCAACTACACATGCTTAAATGCTCTCCATAACAAATTGACATTTTTGCCTTACCACCTCTTTGGCACATTCCATTTAACCTACCTCTCTACAACTTTTCATTATCTTAACTCGACCTATTTCTTCAGAGGACATCCCATTCCCTTTATCCCAACCTAGCCAACCAATTCATACCTTTAACTCGAGTTTCCTACGATGAGTTAAGGAGGGGAATAATCTCAATAACTAAAGGTACATTGACTTATGCATTTCAACACATAAGCACCCATGCACACTCTAGGAAAAGATACATAGTTCTTAGGAAAAGATCCATCATACAGTTGCTTGTTCATGCATTCATCATTCATTTAGATTCCTCATTAATTTAGATGAAACAAATGTATCATTTTATTTATATGAAATGCATTAGCCCATAGAACACATGCTTTATCACATCCCTTTATTTAGATAAAGCATAAGAACTAAATACATATCATTCATTCACCCACATCTAAACATGTAAATACACATCTCACCCATACTCATAACACCTCATGCATCAGGATATTAGATACAAAAGATTCATGCATGCTAAAATATCTTTCATACTCTTTCACTATATATGATCACTTGACCTTTGTGCTAGCATTCAATACAACATCCATGCATACATGCACACACACACACACACCCCCTACATACATATAATACATACTCGTTCATCTTTCAAAGCTATGGTCATTCACCATTCATTTAAAGTGAATCAAGCATATGCATTTGTATAAGTAGCCATCCATCTGTATGAACTAAGGTCTACACGACCTTTTAACATAATGACTTTTTATTTATACAGACCATATACTGGGCTAATTGACACCAAGTCTATACAAATTACATTAGCTAAGGAGAAGAGGTATGCGTAGACTATGCTTTCATGAAAAGTATTTTGAATGTAGTAAGGTATCTGTCCAATGAAATGAAGTAGGCTTGATGAGAGTCAAGGATTTCAAACAATGGAAGAATATGTGTCAGATACAAAGGCAAGAGGGATAGCCAGCAATCACTGGATTAAAGTTATCAAAGTTCTTGGTATTGAAATAATTTGTCATTCTCGGTTGGATGAGTTAAGGGTAGTTATATCTTCAATTGGATCTTATATGAGTAGCAGATGTCTAATCATCTGATGACAGTCACTTATCATGGTATTAATTGCAATGACACTAAACCATTGATGAGATGTTCATTTGAAGAGACCTCGATATGGTTGTGTATGCTAAAGCAAATTACTTAGTCAATTAACACAAGAGGCCATGCCCTCTATCTTAATGATAAAATATTAAAGATTGTTATTGAGCTTTAGCTCCCTAGTTGCATGGATGGTTTGAACTTTGGCATGACTCCTATTACTTTCCTGCCTTAAGTACTCTTTATCATGAAGGATGTGATATCTTCAGGATGGATGGATCTCTTTGTATAATTTTAAGAATAGGGTGTTTTGTTCTCAAAATATCTATGTAAAAGTTTAAAATCAAATGTACTAAAATAAAAAACATGTACATATTATAACCAGTGTTTTGAATATGTATATACACAAAAAAGAGGTGCCTATCAATAAATAAAATCATGGTTGTGTTAGTTGTATGCCCTAGAGCACATGTGTAATAGGGATAATTTCATGTATAATCAAATAATTATTCATTAATAAAATGGCATTCTTTATTACTTAGTGCTCATGTTATGACATTTGCTTAATAATAATCTTAAACTATGTAACAAAGTCCATGGTATAAAATCATAGTACAAAGGAAATCATGAAGAGTTCATGATGTGAGATTCCTATTGTATGTAAATGTGATAATACCTAAATTATCCCTAGTCATAGTATTAACAAGATTGGACATTATTAATATGGATA
>CANXYI011809354.1:0-10021 GCA_948208565.1 Hura crepitans
TGGCCTCGAGGGACCTAAACGGCAGCTGCACCCATATAGGAATATAATACAATCATGTATAAGTTAGGGTTAGACTATAAGTGAACCCATAACAAAAATTGACACCCAAATGTCTAACAGCTTCTATCTATCCCTAGTTGACTGGTCAACCTATCTAACTTTAGGTTGTTACTCATATGGGCTATTTTTATAATCCTTTTACTTTATCAGAATAATTTGAAATTATAATTATTCATTTTTATACTAAATTCATGACAATTTAACATAACTGAGAATATTATTTTACTTCCCATATTCTATTATTTAGCACCCCAATGTGTCTTAATCATATAAACATGTTTTAAATAAGCATGTCATGCTTTTCTGCACAATTTGTTGTCGAAAATTCATTTGTCAATTATATCTAATTATTATCCATACCATGTTCTTTTTAAGTATATTTAATTCATATATTTAGAAATAGGCCATTTGGCAACTATATGAGCACACTAGTATTTCAAAACTTATTTCAATTCACAATTTATATCATTTTTTCTAAGCTTTAGGCATAATCCAATATTTAACTTCTTTAGCCATAATTATAAGACAAGCACCAAGTTTTGCCCTTCTTTAATATGTCAAGCTTTTATCTTATATCTTATAGTGTCATATTTAAATCCTTCATAAAATGGCATTACATAATGAATTTCACATTTACTAATCAACATACACTCATTCACACATATAAGGCCATTCGACCATAGGTGGACATAAACACTCAACTCATTTTCTTCTTATTATCATTTGTTCATTTTTAATTTAACTCATATTATAATTATCATAAACCACTTAATTCTCTATTTTTCTGAATATTAAGCACTTAATCTTATATATACATGAATACAAATGTTACACATGAATTTAAATATGGCTTTATTGCAATAATTAATCAATTATACATACTTAATGAGCTCAAAAAACATTATGAGGCCCAACTAAACCTTCACTTTACCCTTATTACATCCCCGCTCTGTTTCAACAATTTCCCATTACATATTAGATTTTTTTTAAAAAATTCTAAAAATTCATACAATACCTAAAAAAGTCAAACTACTACATTTTTCAACTATTGAGCACCTAATTAACATGAGAAAAATATTAGATTTTCAAAAATATTACCCGATCTAAAAATAGGCACTATCCACTCAACCTAAAAAATGTGAAAATTCATCTATTTTTCTTCATAAAATCACCTAAAATGGTGTTTAACACCTTTGTAGACTTATTTGCTAGGATTAATTTGAGGATTTATGCTTGAAAATGGGAAATCAAAGGAAAATAAAATGGGAAACTCTTCCTTGGGTTGCCAGGAAAATAAGGGGGAGAGGGGTGAGAGGTGAGTTATGAACTTTGACTAAAAAGACAAAGTTAAAAAGGTATTTATAATATTTGGAAAATTATTTTTTTTATATCTTCAAACATTTATTTCTCTACCATTTTAAACAATTTTTCTCTCATTCTACTTCTAAAAATTAAATAGATCATATCTTTATTTACTGTAAAAATTGGGGCTTAGAAATCGAAAGAACCAAAATTAAAATGTCAATTTTTTGCTTCCAAAAATTCAAATAAAATATTTTTGACCTCAAAAAATTCTAATTCTAGTGCCATTAGACTCAGTGGAATTTTGAGTATTAGGTTATATAGTTTTTAGAATTTTTTGAGCAACTTTAAAAATTATTTACAGTTCGGCTTTGCCTTGATCACTATTCACAAAAACAGTACCGTAAAGACTTTCTTAGCATTTTTAACCAATCGAATGGACTCTGATTGATTTCAAAATTTGTTCAAAATTATTTTATGACTAATACTTTCATTTAGTAACTTTATTACACCCCGAGTCTGGGGAGTACTATTCATAAAATTAGAAAATTTTCAGGTTGCTACATGACTTTCCCTCTTAAAATAAATGTCATCCTTGACATTACCTAGTTTAAATAATTATGGATATTCCTCATAAATTTAAGCTTCTAACTCATAAGTCACTTTTTTTATTCCTTGATGCTTCTAAATAACTTTCACTTGTGGAACTATCTTGTTTCTTAACTCCTTAAGCTCTCTAGCCAAAATTCTGATAGGTTTTTCCTCATAGGACAAATCTAGCCTGACTTTTAACTTTTTAATTGATAAGACATGAGCCAAATCAAATATGTATCTTTGAACCATGGAGACAAGGAAAACAGCATGAATCTATTGAAGTTTTGGTGGCAATGTTAGTCTGTAAGCTATTGGTCCCACACGTTCTGTCACCTCGTATGGCCCAATAAACCTTAGACTTAGCTTTCCCTTCTTGGCAAAATGTAGAACCTTCTTCCATGGTGAAACCTTCAAAAATACTTTATCTCTTACATCGAATTCTACATCCTTCCTCTTAGGATTAGCATATGACTTCTATCTATCAAAAGCAACTTTTAATCTATCTCTAATTATTTTCACCTTCTCTTCAGCATCCTTAATCAAATTTGGTCCCATGAGCTTAGTTTCACTAAATTCACTCTAATATAAGGGTGTTTTACATTTCCTCCCATACAGTGCCTTAGCCATTCCTAGACTTGCTTGATGGCTGTTATTGTAAGAAAACTCTAATAATGATAGATATATATCCTAGCTACCTTTAAACTTGATAACATAACTCTTTAGCATGTCTTCTAACACCTAACATAGAGGCCTTAACATAAGCACAACATAGTACATATAGTTTTACATCAAATCACTCAAGTATCACTAGATTACATGAATAACTCTTTTTGATTGTCCATCAGTTTATGGATGAAATGTTGTGCTAAAACTTAATCAAATACCTAAGGCATTATGAAGTTTCTTCCAAAACCTCGAAGTAAATTATAGGTCCTAATTAGATATAATAGAAGACATCACTCCATGCAATCTAATAACTTTATCAATATACAATTCAACAAGCTTCTCTTTAGAATAATCCATTCTCACAATTATAAAATGAGCTGCCTTAGTAAGATGACCTACCATAACCCATACTAATTCATGCTTGTTTCTTATCATAGGCAAGCCAACTACAAAATCCATAGTGACTTTATCCCATTTCCATTATGGAATAGCTATAGGATGTAACAACCCAGAAGGAACTTGATGTTCTGCCTTCACCTATTGGCATATGAGGCATCTAGTAATGTATTTGAATACATCTTTCTTCATACTAGGCCACCAACATAACATCTTTAAATCTCAATGCATTTTCGTGTTGCCAAGATACATAGCATAAGGAGCATTGTGAGCCTTATCTAAAATCTATTTCTTTAGTTCTTCAACATTCGAGAAAAATTCTATAGCACCCTCTGCTCGATCTATGCACTAGACTTGAACAACAGACACACACATGCAAACCGATATCTAGTTTCGTTATCCAAAATCACTTAAAATTTAAAACTTTCATATAAGAAAACATTTCTTAACTTGAAAATGAAATAAAACTTTGAAAACCTTTTAGCACACAAATTGAGGTAAACATTAAGGTCATCGTGTTGAAAATTTGACAGCATAATAGTTATATCGAGACACTTTCCAAAATTTTTACCTATTTAAAAACACTTCTATATATTCCAATATTCATCTCCAACTCATATGGGTCCTCTTGACCCTCTATATCACATCAAAAACACAATGAGCCTTAGACTCTCCATAATTAACAATCTCACATGCAAACTTAATAATCATCACATAGCATGTGAGAAATATAAAGTAAAATCCACAGTTAAAATATTTAATACAAAACCCCATCGCAAAACATAGATTAGACCCAATCCCTCTAAGATCATAAGAGCACACTAACCATAACCATTACATTTACATCACCACTACTATTACAAAAATAATACAAAAATAGACTTGTAGGGGTTATCTTTGTGTCCCCTAAATGCAGAAGCATTGGCTCAAATCTGCTACCTTTTTACCTATGCATCACAAACAAGCAATGCGCTAAACTTTCACTTAGTAATGTAAGAACTTTAACTTGTAAAAAGGCAAATTATAGCGTGTCATATATATTCATAAACCATTTCGGGTATTTAAATCACAACATGCATTTTCCATGATTTATATACAACACAAATATTTTTCAGTTTTAGAATCATATTCATGCATAATGGTGTCTTATGTGCCAATATGCACATTACAAGCATAAATAATGCATTTGATGGCACATTTATTGAGGCATTATACAAATATCAAATAACCACCATATTATCGACATAATGCATTACCTATATAAAGTCATGATTTTTAAATGTCAAATATGCCAAAGAATTCACAATTATAATAAAATAGCCATTTGTAGACCATAAGGCTCAATAAATATCATAACATCATAGCATCTAGTAAAAATATCATACCGAACTCATATATCACAAAGGATAATGACATACTAATTTTTCGGTCATAAATGCCAATATGCATATCATAATTGTCCATATTAGTGTTTAGAGTTATATACACATATAAACACCAATAATAATCATATAAATGATAATAAACAAATTCAAGCATCTTAAGACCAATTTTGAGACATTTGCTCACATTATGTTTGCATATCACATATTAATGCCAATTAACATACAATCTCAATTTATACCTTTTTAAGACATTTTCATCATTTAACCAATGCTCATATCCATAAGATAACTAACCAATACTGGATAACGAAATACTTAGGCTTAAAGGCCCTCCACATCTGTAGATGTGTAACTTAAGGCCAAAGGCTCTCCGTATTCGTAGATCTGTAACTTAGACCTGAAGGCTCTTATACCATGTAGGTAGATAAACTTAGGCCTGAAGGCTCTCATGTACATAGCATGTAATCTTATGCTTGAGGGTTCTCATGCACATAGCATTTAATCTTAGGCCCGAGGGCTCTTATACACATGTAGGTAAGTAAACTTAGGCTCGAAGGCTCTCATGCCCATCAGCATGTAAATCAATGACCCTAAAGTCTCAAACCTGAGGGTATGCTAGCAACTGCTACAATCCTAGTTGATCAATCAACTTATCCAAACTAGGTTGTCTAACAATATAGGCATTATTAAACATGTCATTATATGTCATTTTAACCAAATTCAATTTTCATATTATTTATTAACATAAAATCATCATTGGCCTCAATGCACCATTGTATGGCCTACACATGTTCACTTAGCCAACTCAAGCTTAATGATGTCCATTACACCTGTAGGTTTCATTTCTCGAGTTTTAATGTCATCAGCATAACATCATACCAAAAGGTCACATAAAGACATATATCAATACAATTGTTCATATCATGGCAATTTTCCATATTTACCTTCAACTGATCATATCATGCCACATTATGCATGTATCACACATATATACCCATCATATGTCAAAAATTCACTTTTAGCATATTAGCACAACATATTCATGCACACACGACCTTTCCATATCAACAAGAACATGTGCACACTCATTATCTCATTTATTGATTCTAATGGGCATATTGCCACATATAGGCATAACAAGTTATTTCATGGCATTCTAGTACCCATTACCTCTATTATTCATGTTTCAAATTATAAAAATACCATACACATGTACTTCTAGGCATACACACACAACATGGCAATTTCGACCTTTATCTCACATAATGCACTTATAGCTTAAAATCGATATTCTTATAATTCCATCACATATGGTCACACCAAATCATCATATTTATTGCATTTATCATGCCATAAATTTTAAATTATTTCTATAACATTTATTTCAATTTTTAAGCATTAAATGCCATTTATTACAAATATGACAAAAATCATATAATGTATTAATTGAATAATTAAGCCAAATCAAAGTGATTACACATATCAAACAAGGTTGTATGGGACCTCTGAAGTCAGTTTAAGCCTTCTCTTTGCCTCAGGAGGCTCAGGTTGTCATCTCGCTTATGAATACAAAAGGGTACAAGCTTCAATAAATAATATAAAATAATATAAAAGTATAAAAATATTTTGAGCCTAGATACATGCTTTACAACATCCTAAGAACTCATGAAAAATAAAATCTAAAGAAAAAGAAAAACTTGAGAGAGAGAAGGTTACTATTCACCTCAATTTTCCTCTTGGTTTTCCTCTCGAAATACTTCATCGTTCTGAATGATTTTGGTTTCCACAAACTTGTCTAAGAATGCTCATCATTTTGGGTGTAACCTTATACTATAGGTCCTTCTAAGGAGAGAGAAATCACACAAGAAAGAGAGGGAGAGGTGGGGTAAAAAATGGGTGTGGAGAAGGAGAGGAGGTGTGTTTGTATATGTGAGGGTGGAGGAGAAATTTCCTCCTTTTATACTTTCCACAAAAATTATTTTTTTTGGCTTCAAAAAATTATTATAACCAATAGAAAAGTCAGTTTTCCTCCATTCCTATCCTTAAAATTCCTTAAATCCAAGCCCTTAATACTCTCAACATCTCTAGCCCAAATTCTGTTAATAACCTAAAAAATTAATATATTTTGTGTCCTAAAATTGGGTAAAAATAGTTCCTAAACTTAAAAAATTTTGATTCCAAAACCATTGGTCTATTCAAAATATTTGAGCATCAAGTTGTAATATTTTAGAATTATTTTGAGCAACTTTTTATTTATTTTACGGTTCAGCTTTGCTTATGGCACTATTCATATGACACTGCTGTAAAATCTTAATTTGCATTTTTAACCATCTGAACAGCTTCAAATTAGCTTCAAACTTTGCCTAAAATTCTCTTGAAATTAATACTCCCCGTCGATATGATTATTATGACTTGGGTCTCAGAAAGCACTATTCATCACGGGAAAGTACTATTCATAAGAGTCGAGATTTTTAGGTCATTACAAATTCTCTCATGGTAATACAAACTGTAACTAACCAAAAATCCTGACTCTCTTGAATAGTACTTCTTGAGGTGAATAGTGCTTCCCAAAACTCGAGTCACACTAAATGTATTGATGGGTAGTATTAATTACGAGAGAATTTTGGGTAAAGTTTAAAGCCAATCCGAAGTCTTTTAGATAGTTAAAAATGCTAAATAAGATTTTACGGCAGTGTCTTGTGAATAATGCCATAGGCAAAGTTAAACCGTAAATGAAATAAAAAGTTGCTCAAAATAATATGAAAATGTTATAACCTGATACTTAAATATTCTAAGTAGCCCATTAGCTTTGGAGTCAGAATTTCTTGAGATCATGAAGTAATTTTTTATAATTTTTAAGGCATAAAATGCATTAATTTTTTAAGTTTTTGTCGCAATTTGGGCTCGAGATTTTGAGAGGATTTATGGCTTGGATTTATCAAATTTTAAGGATAGAAATGGACAAAAACTAATATTCCAATTGGTTATAATAATTTTTTGAAGGAAGAAAATTTATTTTTTTGGAAAAATATAAAAAGGGAAATTTTATTTTCCTTCACATGCGTACCAAACTCACCATCCACCTTCATTCCTCCACCAAAAATTGTCCACCTCCTCTCTCTATCTCTTCCTTTGATTTCTTCCTCCACAGAGGGACCCACTTTGCAAGCTTAAAATGAAATAATTGACCAGTTTAATGATGCTTATATAGTTAGACAACCTAATACAGATAGGTTAACAAGTCAACTAAGATTAGCAACTGCAATGTTTACCTTTAGGTAGTAGGCCTTCGAGTTATGATGTGTATTTTTGTGTCAATAGGCACTAGGCTTTCGGGCCACTGTACAGCACTACGTACGTGCGAACCTTTAGGTTAATGCCTTTTTTATCTACGGATACCAGTACCTTCAGGTACATAATTTAGCATCTTCAGGTAGCCCGTTATCCACTGTCTAGCCTTGGATGGTTGTCTCTTTAGTACGAGCATAAATTAAATAAATAATTATAATAAAAGGGATATTTGTGGTTATAGCATAAATAAGCATAAAATAATGTTAAGTGCATTTTAAATGACGCATTATGCATGACTTTGATGTTTTTGGCATAATTATTAGGTCAAACACATTTATTTGATGTATGCGGTATAATTTGCAATTTTATACTTGTAATTTGGGTTAATACACATAGGTTTTTAGGACCCGAATATTCGAAAATATCGTGTTTGCATGGTAATAGATCAAAATGCATTTTTGTATACTTGTTATCATGTAAAATAAAGCATGTGTATGTTGTGACCTAGATATGGATGAGATATATGTGTAATTAAGTGTTATTCATGATGAAAATGATTATGCTATGAGTATGGACCAAATGTGGTCTTCGTCTTTTTTTTAAGGATAAGTATGCGCCATATTGCATAATAATGTTGTTATCATAATGTGTGCATGTCTATGGTTTAATATGACTCACTTAACACATTTTGCATAAATGTATGCTTAAAATTGCCATATTAAGTTAAAGTGATTCCACTAAGCAAAAGCTTAGTGCTTTGCTAGTTTGCAATGTGTAGGTAACAGAGCAATAGATTAGAGCTAAAACTTCTGCACCACAGGAGACTTTTGAAGATAGCCCCTATATAGGTATTTTTAATCATTATGTAATAGCACAATGATGCAAATGTAATAGTAGTGTGCTCTTATAATTCTGGAGGGATTGGGACAAATCTGTAACTTGGGTTATTTTTGTAATTAAAGTTGTAATATTGTAAAAGCTTTATTTTTCTTGCATGATTGTATGATAAATTATAATGCTGCATGTGAGAATACTATTTGAGTTCAGCTTGAGGCTTATTGTGTTTGGAGGATCAAAAGGACCTATTGGAGTTGGAGATGAGTTTATTGATGCTTAAGAAGTGTTTTTAAGTAGGTAAATATTTGAGAAAGTGTCCCAGTATAGCCGTTATGCTGCTGAATTTTCGACACGATGACACCAATATTTACCTCGATATGTGTGCCAAATGATTTTCAATGTTTTTACAACTTTATATCTCAAGAAATTGGTTTATTATTTATTTAATAAAAAGTTTTTTATTAATTAGGTTTTATAAGTATGTGAAATCGGATATCAGTATGCAGTGGCGCTCTCTATTTGGGTTCAGTGTATGAACATGATAAAGGGTGCTGCACTTAGTGGTATTAGAGCTTCTGTTTAGGCTTTCCTCTAAACTTATAAGTTACATAAGAGCACAATAGTATATTTACATCATAATACTATTACATATAAGGCTCATAATTTGTTCCTGTTATCTATAGATATGGAAAAGAGCCTTAGTGCTACTCAAAGTGAGGAAAAAGAAGTCAAGAGCCATACTCATATGACTGTTGCATAAGAAAGGGCACAACAAGAGTGTGTGACCTTTAGTGATATGAGATATGTTGTACCGAGATAGCAAGGTTAGCCAGTTTGGCTAGAGACTATGTTGGAGTCAATTAGGCCGACTGCTATGGCTACTGCAACTGTAGTTGCTACGATGCACGTAGCTCTATCTCTAGTACCTTAAGAGCAGTAGGGTTTCCAAAAGACTTATTTGGAGAAGTTGCTAAAGAATGGGGCTAAGGACTTTAAGGGAAAAGAGTTGGATGAGTCAAGTAGAGCTAAGTATTGGTTAGATTAGATGCTTAGGATTATGCAGCAGTTGAAGTGTCCTCAGAAAGAGTATACTGCATACGTTACTTTTATGTTGTCAGAGGAAGCTTTGAAGTGGTGGGAGGCCTGTATAGAGTATAAGGTAGCAGATGATCTATCTTAGGAGTTCTTTATGAAGGAATTTAAGAAGAAGTACATAATTGAGCATTACCTGGATCAAAAGTTTCAAGAGTTTATAAATCTAAGGTAGAACCACATGACCATATCTGAGTCTAAAAAGGAGTTTGCTCACATGAGTAGATATGCTAAGACAATGGTGGCTATAGAAGAAGACCGTTACAAGAAGTTTGAGAAAAGGCTAAATCTAGATATGACGCAACAAGTTGCTTCGATGCAGATCAGGGACTTTTTATCCTTGATATCAGCTTATCATACTACTGAGATGGTGAATTAGTGGAAGCAAAAAAAGAGAT
>CANXYI011809394.1:0-10479 GCA_948208565.1 Hura crepitans
ATTTTATTATTCTGTTTATATCTTAATAAAAAGCAATGGGCATAAAATATGCTAATTTCATAGATGAGCGCTTTTGAGTACAATCCTTTTTATGTCCTAAGCTATCATGAATAGGTAGATGCAATGAAGTAAAGTAAAATAAAAGTAGAGTAAAGGTTAAGGGGCTAGAGGTTATCTCTAATCTCTCAGCATCCGAATCTCTATCTCTATAGCATCCAATCTATGTGTAGTCTGCCACTCGGACTCCTTAATTCTCACGCTTAGATCAGCTTGATTATGCTAAACTTACTCCGTTATCCATATCTATAAGCCCTAAAGGAGAAACTCGATTGATGGCTGAGGTGGTGGTGCTGAAGAAGATAGACCTACCTCATCAATCTGTTTCCTCTGAGCTGGCGTCTCAGGAGTCAGATCAGCCCCTGGAAGCTCTGCTAAGTTGAATACAAACTGATCATCCTCGCTTATTAAGTTTCTTACCTGCTGGTTCAACTCAGCCTCTATGAGTAATCTATATCCTGTGAGTGCTCGGGAATCTAGAGTTGTGATCCCAATAGCAATAAAGGTATCTTGATCAACTAATAACTGCTGCTGAAGAGACTAGCCTAAAAGCTACTCTGAAATGCCTAACCCAAGCAGTAAAGCAGTGACAATCCCTCCTACAAATATTCTTTTGCTCGGGAATTAGCTAGCACAGTGCAAATGATCTAAGATGATCTAGGCTGGATTGATCCAGACTCTATGCTCCATGGCCCAAAGGCTATATAACTCAGCCCGATTCAGTTGATTGGAGCTGCCAACTCTCTCGAGGTAGCTGAGAGACAATACTCGATGTAGATATCTATGCACTGGGTCCCATATGGCAGATGCCTTGGTTCGAATGGTGCTGTAGGTGGTGCTCAACAGACCAATGTACTGCTAATGCTCCTCCAGGCTCTTAGGGACTTTTGTGTCCCCATCTATCTGTAGCTACAGTAACTCTATGATTCGTTGGAAAGAGAGATTGTATCTATCTCCCATCATAGCAAAATGAATGGTGAATACATTGTTCAGACTGGCCTGTCAAAACTTAAAGTTGCTAGGGAACTCTAATGTCACAGCAAGTTGAATAGCACATTGTAATAGGTAGAACTCTCACCACCCTACCTGGGTAAGCAGCTTATCTACTCGGTCTACAATGCCTAAGTTTTGTAAGGTCTTGGTACACTTTTACTAGCTTCCTATCTATGTGATGATGGCTAATTGTCTGTACTGGTCTATTTCCTTATCGATAAGCCAACCCAGCATGGCCACATGTCTAGGTGTGGGTTGACAGCGTGGACATCTCTATTGGTGGGGGTGGCATGGTGTATGTATGTATATATGTAATACTTAGAGGCAAGGACTATGAAAAGGTAAGAAAATGACAAAAAGAATAAAAAAATACAGTTTATATAGTGGCATGAAAATGGGCATTCTGCCTCATGAAAATGGCCATTTTAGGCCTTGAAAATGGCTATTTTTGGAGGAGAAAATGGTCATTTTCTCGGTCAAAAATGGTCGTTTTGAGTCACGCGAATGGCCATTTTGGACTAATCCCAAAATGCCCATTTTTCTACTTAAAATGGTCATTTTCAATTAGAAAACATCTATTTTCTAACCAAAATGCCTATTTATGTCTATAATGTTCACTTTTTTTTCACTTTCTAAGATTATAAATACCCTAATGCATGCATAGATATTCATAGTACTTAGGTTTTATCTCCTTCCTTGCAACAATGAGTGACAAATTCCTCAAAAGGCTTCATAAAATTCTTGATCTCCCTTCTATATGGGAGGTTCCCATCTTGGCTCCTTTTATTGGGCTGAAGTTCCTTCGAAGGGTGTAACTTGACCAGACTTTTTTCAAAGTAATGACTCGATTCTGGGACTTGCGCTTTCATGTTTTTTGATTTTATCATTAAGAAATATGCCCTATGTTTGAGGAATTTGTCGCAATTTTAGGCATGTCATATTCATCTGACACTCCACCTTGTTGCCCACCTTGTGCTCCCTATTATCCATATGAGGTCATCGACATACTGAACATCTTGTTGTCTTTAACAACCCGATGGGTCTCATGAAGAGAGCTAATCTCTCTGGATGCACTACTAGATTATGCTGATAGTTACATAAACATCCTTTTCCTTCAAGTAGGCGTATACCTATTCGTATTCTTCTCTAAATATCTAACAGTTGTAGTTAAAGACTATTCTAGAGATTATCAGCTATTTAGTGTGCTTAGGGATGTGAAGAAGGGGTTGAATCCTTTCCCTTTGATCCTAGCTAAAACAATTTTGTGCTTAGATGCTATAAAATTTGGAGAAGCTAAATTCTTTTGAGGGAGCTCACTTCTACTTCAGGTTTTTTTTAATAGACCACCTTTGGGGAGGAGGTTTTGCCCTATTCTCTATTTGAAAATTTTTTGGTCTAGCTGTAAGAGAAACTTCATTTATTGGATAATCCTTCACCTCGTGCCCTCATATCTTATAGCTTAAAGCACTCACTATCTCGAGCTGTTATGCGTCGCTTTACAAATATAGAGCAGTGGGTTTCACGGTTGAGCACTCTAATAGATGTCACTATAAGTTTTAGAAATCCATGGGTTCACTTATAGTACGTGCAGCATAGTGGTCCATTAGGTTGTGTTCCTCTAGTTAGCCTTCACAAAGTTACCTTCTACATTCCTAACCGCTGTGCGAGGCAGTTTAGAGAAACCTGAAGGATTATAACCCATCCGCTATCTTTTAAAGGAGGAGATATGTCTATCACCTTCGTCTCTAGCTATCATGACCTATGGAGATGGTTGCCTTTAAAATCAAAAATTTCACCTAGTGTCATTTGCAAATTCCTTACCTTGGACACATAAAAAGTATGGGTAACCAGTCTTCATCAAGATAACCGATCTCATTGGCTGAGGATAAATGATGAGGGTAGTAGCAAGAGATAAAGAATTTAAAAAGAATGGATCACTGAAATAAAAGAAACTTTTCCACTTTTATATTGTTCCTATTTATTGCATGTAATGTTGTATTTCTATAGTTTATGAAATGCTCAATCATGCTTATTAAAGTGGTCTTATCTAACAACATCATATTAGCATTCTATGATAATCACAACTAAACATTAATGCAACAACACATTTCTTCATTTAATTAAGGGAGTTCTTAAGTGCATCTTAAACTCCTATCATCAATCAGCTTGCAAGGATTTTCTTGATTGACTATTTTCTCTTAACCCCTAATTTTTGCATAGGATGCCTTTTTTTGGTCTTCACCCTATCGAGGCACCTATTTTTAGCAAGGCCACTGTTTACTAGTTTTCGACCTGTAGGGCTATTATTTCTCTTCTTTTTCTCTTTTATTTGTCTTTAACCATAGAACCTTTTCGGTCTATCTACATTCACAGGTTCCTTTAGTTCATTTCCATCACAATCTGTAAGAATAGTAGTGCCCTTTAGTAACACTCACTTTAGAATGAAGGGTCTTTCGTAATTTGGTTTAAATTTTCCTCTCTGATCGGATAGTCCAGGTCTCATTTGCTTGAGGACTAACTCTCTTTCTTTTATTTTATGATCCTTCACTCTTTTACTAAAGGCACGTGCCATCCTTTTCTAGTAAACTTGATTATGTTAATTAGCTCTTAATCGCTTCTCATCTAGCAAATTCAGCTGTTGGAATCTTTACTTGACCCAATAGGCCTTAGGAATCTCTGACTCTATTGCCACTCTTAATGACTATAGCTTAACCTCTATTAGAAGCACCACATCTATCCCATATACCAAGGAAAATGGAGTAGCCCCTATTGAAGTTCGGATTGTAGTTCTGTACCCCCATACAGTGAAGGGAAGCTTGTCTACCAAGTCTTTATAGGTCATAACTATTTTAGCCAAGATCTTTTTAATGTTTTTATTCATTGCTTCAACTACTCCATTGGCTTATGGTCTATAGGGAGAAGACTTATGATGTTGAATCTTGTACTTCTATAAGAGATTCTTTGTTTCTGCTTGAAACTGGACACCATTGTCTAAAACTATATGGTGTGGAACCCTATATCTACAAATCAAACTCTTCTCTATGAATCTAGCCATTTCCTTTGCCTTAACTTCTTGAAAGAATCTACTTCAATCCATTTCGAGAAGTAATCGATTGCCACTATGATAAATCGACATCTATTTGAAGATATCAGATGTATCTCTCCCACTATGTCAATCCCTACACAGTAAATAGCTAAGGAGATGATAAGCTATGAAGTTCAGACACTGGCACATATTTCAAATCTCTATATTATTGGCACTTGTGGCACCCTTGTACATATTTTGAGCAATCATAATCTATAGTAAGCCAAAAAAACCCTTAAGGCATAATCTTTTTGGCTAACTCTAGATCATTCAAGTGTGTCCCACACGAACCCACATGCATCTCTTCCATAACCCTTTCTGCTTGTCATTCCACTAAGACATAAAGCTACAAATTGTTCACTTGTCTTTTGTATAGAATCCCCTCTACATTAATGAACTATGTTGACAACTTTCTCAATACCTTTTTGTCCTTATCTGTGGCTTTCTCAGGGAACTTTTCACTTTTTAAGTAATTTTAGATGTCATAAAACCATGACTTGTCTTTTACTTAATTTATTTCCATGATTTGCTCTGTCTCGTAACATGGTCTTTTTGAACTAGAAATGATAACTGGTTTCATAATTATCCCCTTTAAATTGTGCCACATGGAAATCAAGGTAGCTAATGCATTAGCTAACTAGTTTTTATCCCTCGAAACATGATGGAAAGTACATATTTCAAATCATCCACTGACTGACTTTAAATATTCTGCATAGGGTATCAACCTTTCCTCACATATGATCCACTCTTCGTTAGCTTGATAGACTACGAATGACAAATCCCCAAACACCTCAATAGTTTTAGCACCTAGAGACCACAATGCTTCGAGTCCAAATATGCAGGCTTCGTATTCAGCCATGTTATTGGTGACTCTATATCTCAACTTTTTTTGCTAATAATAACTTTTCTCCTTTAGGGGTTATTAAAATCACTCATTCCTGCCCCTTTGTTGCTTACGGCTCCAACAAAGTACATCTACTATCCCTGGACTACAATTGCATTCATGCTTTCATTCAGGAATCCAAACTCTAACTACTCACCTTTTAAAGGATGATTGACTAAGAATTCTGCAACTGCTCGCCCTTTTATGGTCTTTCTCATTATATACTGAATATCAAATTCCTAAAGCAAGAGGAGCCATTTACTGATTCTACCTACAAAAGACTGTGCTGACTGTAGATACTTTAATGAGTTATGCTTGGAAATAGCCTATACAATGTATGATTGGAAGTAGTGTCTCAATTTCTTTAAAGCCTATACTATCGCTAAACAGATCTTTTCCACCTCTACATATTTGACCTCATAAGGGAGAAATTTCTTACTTATGTAATAAATTGCAAATTCGACACCCATCTCATCTTCTTGTGTTATCATAGCCCCAATTGAACTTTCTTCAATAGACAAATAGAGGATCAATAGCTTCTCATGCCTTGGCAATCGTAAAAATAACGGATTTAGTAAATACCCCTTAATCATGTCAAAAGCTCTCTGGCAGTCCTCATTCCATTTAGTTGGCTAGTTTTTTCTAAGAAGTTTAAAGATAGTCTCACATATAATGATGAGCTTGGCTATAAACCTACTAATGTATTGGATCTTACCTAGAAATCCCCTTACTTCTTTTTCTTTCTTCGAGATCAGCATTTCTCGAATTGCTTTGACTTTATAAGGGTCTGCCTTGATCCCTCTTTAACTCATAATGTGTCCTAGGAGCTTTCCTAAAGTCACACCAAAGATGCACTTTTTTGGGTTCAAACAAAGATTGTACTTATCTATTCTATTGAAGAATTTCTCCAAAGGCTTAAAATGTCCTTCTCTCATAGAGGATTTGATCATCATGTCGTTAACATACACTTCCACTTCTTTATGGATTAGATCATTGAGAATTTTTATGGCCATTCCCTGGTACATAGCCCTAGCATTTTTCAACCCAAAAGGTATGACTCTGTAATAAAAGGTGCCCTATTATGTGATAAAGATAGCCTTTACCTTGTCAGCAATTTTATTCAAAATCTGATTATAGATAACATACCCATCCATAAAGTTATACATCTTATATATCATGGCACTGTCAATTAACACGTCTATGTGAGGTAATGGGAAGTCATCTTTCAGGCAAGCTTTATTCAAATCTCTGTAGTCTATGCACATTCAGACTTTTTCATCGGCAACAAGTACTACATTAGCTAACCATGTCAGATACTGAACTTCTTCCAAAAATTTGGCCTTAACCTACCTGTGCACTTCTTTCTTTATCTTTTCTGCCTATTCTGGTCTCATCTTTCATAGTTTTTGTTTTACTATTTTTGCTTTTAGGTAGGTATAAATGGCATGTTCTACTATTTCCTGGTCTATACTAGGCATATCCTCATAGGTCGAGGCAAAGACTTTTTCATATTTTCTTATCATTCTCTCAAATTTATTCCTCTCTTCAGGAGTTATGTCAGATGCAACTAAGATCTTTTTTGGATTTTCATCGGTACCGAGATTAAACGAGGTAGTATTAATTGAATTAATATCAAACATGTTATGCAAGTCATGATTATTATTATGCATGATGTAATTAGATGAGACATCATAAAAATAAGCAAAATCATTTATATTATTAACCAAAGAAATAGGCACATCATTATTAACAAGTTTAAGTACATATAAATTATCACAAGAACATTTAGGCACATCCTCTTCTTACATTTTCCTTTTCCCTTTCTCCTGGAGCATAACATCAGTTAGGATCTCTTCTTCATGCCCAATTTTTATCTTAGTTAGGTTAATTATAATCTCTTCATCCCAAAAGTTTGAAAATGCCTTTACTTTGTTAGCATCCCAATCGAATAGATCATTGAAGATCTCAAATCCTGGCATAACCCATCCTTTAATAATAGTCGGCTCAAATCACCCACAATAATTGACATTTCCTTTGCCTCGAGTAAAGCTCTCTTTTAGGAGGGGAATATCTTTTTTGATCCTCTTCAATTCTAACATCTCTATTGTGTATCCCAGTCCCTTCTGATCTCTCTGTCTTTGAGGCTAGGTGACTGAAATAGGACCTTTTGAAGTGTGTCCTAATCCAGCTCCAAGTAGATAGCTCATCTTTTTCATCATATTCATCACACTAGGGTTTTCCTCTTCTAAAAAAAATTCTAGCAATATGCAAGCTGTTGAAAGGCTGATTAGCTATTTCTAGCATCGACACTTGATTCTCCCTCGTAGCCCTAATTATCACAATCTCACTATTATAGGGGATTTTGATCATTTGAAACAGCATCGATGGAACTCCCTTTAGCTTGTGGAACCATAGTCTTCCCAAAAGCAAGGAGAAATTCATAGGAATATCGAGCACTGTGAATTCTACATCATCCACGATCACTCCCACTTTAACCTTGACTTTGAAAATCCCGTATACTTGCCTCTTTATGTTGTCATAAGCTATAATGGTAAGCTTAGACTAGGAAATCATCAAATTCTCAATTTTATAAGTTGCTACAGCCTTAAGTAGACATATATTAATTTACAACCCATCATCCACCATTGCACAGGCCGTATGTTTGCCATTCACTTCTACCTTGATATATAAAGGACGATTATGATGATGCCCCTCAGGTGGTAAATCTATATAAAAAAAACTAACCTTTGTCTCTTCCTCTCCTTTTACTATTGCCACTAGCTTAGATGGTGATATGGTAGTATAAATGGTCACCACACATAAAGTTTCAACTACTTTCTGGTGATGAGAAGCAGATTGTCGCAATAGATCCTAAATCAAAATCTGTGCGAGAATCTTCTTTAACTGCTTAGTGACAACATCTTCCTCAGTTTCCATTACTAGAGGAATTAGACCCCTTTTTACTTCTGATACCACTCGCCTACTATGGGTCACCACTTTAGCTTCTGCTTCTTCACTCACTTTCTATTCCGAATCAAAATCTACCCATAAATCTTGATCTTGACCCTCTAATTCTCTCGCACTATCGGTAGCCCATATGTATGTCATGTATATTGGATTCTAATTTACCTTAACACTTTTCGTCATAGCTAAATAGTCATTCCCATATAGAGCTTACAGGATATACCATTCCAAGAGTCTTGAGTTGACCATATTAACTAGAGGAGGAACTCTTGCTATTTTTTCTGACCTTTCTACCTTTGTTTTGGATCAAGTATTTGCATTGAGTGAATCAAATCCTGGATCTTATCTCTCAAGGTGTGACAATTATCAGTGTCATGATTGGTGTGCTGATGGTATTAATAATATAGATCCGCTATATGATAAGACTGGCTCTCGCTTTTGGCCGACCTAAGAGGTAGAGGTTAAAGCTTCCCCTCTTTTGAAATCTCTTTAAGCACTAGGATAGTGGTTTACCTAAATTCGAGTATTACCTTGTGACAGTGGATACCTTAGTGGTCTGCCTAAAACTAGCTCTGCTTGCATTCCTAACTCTTTAATTCTTCTTATTACTAAATCCTCCTGAACTTTTCTTTTATTTATTATGCTCATCTTCTATATCTATGGCTATATCTTTCAAGGATTCCTAGTCCTTCAATCCTTTTGCCTTCAAGCCATATTTTAGATAAAGATTGGCATTCTTAATGAACAAACAAATCTGGTATGATGTTTCCATTTTTTTCCTCATCTTTAGCACTCGAAATCTTCATCTTGACAAGTATTCAACAAAGGTCTCATTATGTTTCTACTTAAGCAATTCGAGGACTTTTAGAGTGTCTTCTGTGTGTGTGCTACATCATATTGGCTGATGAAAGTTTCAGTAATCTTGCTCTAGTCTTCCTTCACCTTCCTTTTTAGCCTATGGTATCAAACAATTGCCCTTTACTACAATGTCAGACTAAAATATGCTACCTTTTGTTTAGTACTGAGCTCTGTACCTCTCATAACTGTGGCGCATTACTTAATGTAAGCTCTAGGATCTAAAGTACCATCAAACTTGGGTAACTCTAGCTTTTTGAACTTAGAAGGTAAAACTTCTTCAGACTCTAAGGATAATTCTTTAGGATCTATCCCCTTTCCCATGGAAACAAACCTAGCCATGGCTTCCATCTTCTCTTCTAACTTCTTCATCACAGGATCCTTAAACATTCGAGGAGTAAGCATATCCTCACAAAAATCATACTCTGGTTTAAAGTACTTAGCTCTTTTGTCTTTACCCCTAATTGATGTGGCTTGCTTCCTAACATCGATTCCCCTATATGCATCCGTAGTTTTCCTAGTAAGAGCCGGTGCTTCATTTTTAGCACGTGGTGGTGACCTAGTAATGGGAGCGATCCCAGTAATTGCTCTAAAAACCAAATCCATCATTATCTTCTCAAACTTTTGATCCATTATATTCTCAAAATTCGGAGTAGAGGAGCTACTCTCGTCATGCCTCGCCATTCTTGTCAAGCTGTTAGTAATAAATGTAAACTCTTATCTAACTATTTGACCGTCTATCCCCCGTACCCAAGTAGTTCGAGATCTATAATGGCTATAAGACAGAGGGTTAGACATGATGAAATGAAAATGCATATAAATGCATGAAATGCTTATGCATGTCAAGGTGTATAATGACAATCACAAGCAAGAGCCTTCCAACCTTATTACTTTCCACACATAAGGTCTTATTCCTTTCCTAGGAGGGCTTACCTATGGGATATCAGGAATTCCAACAAGTTTGAATAATGGATGACAACTAACCAAGCATTATTTCTCTTATAGAAAAGCGCACACCAAAAAATTTATCCCATATACGTTGGATATGTTCAATCGAGTCAAAATGTAGGATCTTGCCTATTCCAGTTAAAAAAAAGGCCTAATGGGTTTGATAGCATTTCGAGATGATCAAGTCATATTTCACGTATGTCAGCCCACACAGCATACGATACATCATTAACCAAGGTGCCTAGAGGGAAGTTGCTATTAGTCATTACATCGGCTGACGGTTTGGCCGAGCTAGTTATGGTCATCCAAGCATGGTCCATCTATGATGGTTCTATCTCATCATGAGCATATGACCGATCGGTTCACCATGTCATATACCTTATAGGCACAAGGCTTGGATTTGATGCCACTCATGACAATCTTCTAATTTGAGTGAAATTGGGTTCATGCTTCAAAGTGACATCAGGGTATAAAAAGGTTGCGTAACTTATTCCAGGGCTCTAACATGTAATGTAATTTCGAAAAGAAATAATGTCATAAATTCAAAGCATGGAGTTCTATATTAAGTTGAGGTACTTTTGGAGCATGGTCTTATGGTGTCCCTAGTGGAGTCGCCAGTGTTTCACATGACCTTTTTGATTTTCTTAAGAATGATCAAACTAAAGTAGCTTAAGACTCAACTTAGGCCTCAGTC
>CANXYI011809572.1:0-10829 GCA_948208565.1 Hura crepitans
TAACAGATTCAAAAATCACTCTAGATCAACAAACAAAACACGTAGTAAAAATAAAATGGCAGCACATGAATCCACGAACAAAACGGTGATGGCACACCGTCGATGAAAAGTGAGAACGCATGGGCTAGCCGATTTCGATAACGAAATATGACCGTGGAGATCGTTAATGGCGGTTCGATAGCAAATCAATGGCAGCAAACGTCGATTGAAGAGTGTTTTCATGAGAAGGCGGGGAGAGAAGTTCAGACAGATTCGTGAAAAACCGGATAGGGTGGGAGGGATTTGTTAAGAAACAGAACAGAGAAACAGTTGTGGAGGTCGTCAATGGCGACTCGATGGTGAAATCAATGGCAGCAAACGGTGAGAGGGAGGGAAGAAAAGTTTAGAGAGAGGTTCAATGGCGAAATCAATAGCATCAAACAGTGAGAGGGAGGGAAGAGATTTGGGAAGAGTGGGATAGCATGGGGGGATTTGCTAAGAAAGGGGACTGGATAGAGAGATTAAGAAAATTAATGGCAGCAAACGGTGAGAGGAAGGGAAGAAAAGTTTAGAGAGAGGCTCGATGGCGAAATCAATGGCATCAAACAGTGAGAGGGAGGGAAGAGATTTAGGAAGAGTGGGATAGCATGGGAGGGATTTGCTAAGAAAGGGGAATGAATAGAGAGATTAAGAAAGGGGGCATTTTTAAAATAAAAAAAACAAACAAAAGCATATTTAAAAAAATTTTAAAATAGTATACAATTTTAAAATAAAGAAAAAAAGTGACAATTCATGTAATTTCCTCTATAATTTATTATGAAACTCTTATCATATTTATTTATATTCAACCATAAATCAATAACTTTTTTTACTTTTTAAAAGTCTATCTTTTCCATCTTATTATTCATAATCAATTATCAAATTTTAAAAAGTACAAATTTAATAATGAATTTCATAATATATAAAAAATAAAAATATATCAAATTATGTCTTATTATTTTATCACTTTATTCTTAAGTTTATTTTTAAAAGTCGTGCAATACAATCTTTTATTCGTTTTAAATTTATTAATATCATATAGGCATTGAAATTATTAATTGCATTATTCATAAATTTAACTGTTAATAAAAAATTAAATTAAATTAGAAAGGGGATTTTGCTCAAGAATGCACGTGCATGTAGTTCTTTATATATATTTAACTGCAGGACAAAACGTCAAAATTTTAAATTGAAATGACACAATGGAAGAGAAAACAAAATATAATGAGAAAATATTTTAAGAGATAGAGCTCCCACCGACGCACGTGACACTAACGTTCTGCGCTGTAAATGGGGTGTCGGTCCAGTGGTGGTCCCTGATGGCTGCAGCTGCCAAGCTCACTAATTGGCTCAGAGGATAATGATTGGATAACAGGGTGGGGCCATATAGCAATTTTCATGCATTTGATTTAGCAGAAGCAGTGAATTACTTTCCGCCTTCATTTTTTCAACCAAATACGCGTCCCAATTTTTCAAAGATATGCAATGATATTAAAGTAGTATAGGTCGGTGATCCATTTAATTGCCAATAAATTATTAGTTTAATTTGAATCAATGAAATCAGTCAATTTATTATATGGTCAAACTTAATCAATTTGAATTAAAAAAAATGAGATGTTTTAATTTTATTATCATTTTGAAAAAGAAGAAATGTTGATATGATAGCGCGGGAATAAATCCTCCACTCCGAGACAACAAAAAAAAATGTATTTCCTTTTTTTTTTTTTTTTACTATATTGGAAGAACTCCTGCTACGTCAGCGAGGAATAAAGAAGAGTTTTGAAATTATTTAAAAGAAGAACGGAGAGTTTGATCGAAAGTGAAAAATGAAGTTTCGGTTTGCATTTTGACATTGGTATAGCACATAAAATTTTAATTTTGATCTTTTAAATTTTTAGCTATGATCTAAAATTAAATGAAAAATTATTAAATTTAATCTTTTAAAATGATAAAAATGTCTTAAAAATCTAATAATTCTTATAAACACATTGTACAATAGACGAGAGGATATGCAAAAAAATTCAAATTCAAATTCAAATAATTAAACAGGATTATCGTTAGTGAAAAATTTAAAAGAGGATATATATATATATTATTTGAATATTATTATGTTATAAAGTATTGAAAGTTCATTGAAAGCTAGACAAGCTCTAGCAAATGAGATAGGTAAATTTGTGAATGCAAGACATGATGCATTCAAAAAAGAATATAGATTGAAAGAACTCGATGTATTTAAAAAGATGATCCGAAAAATACAATGAAAAAAATTAAGAAAAGAAAAAAAATGATCTTTTTATCTTATATCTTAAAAAAAAAGTAGTCAATATGGATAATTCTAATTTGGCTTAAAAACTTAAAAAATCTCTAAGTTTGATAGAAGAAACTCCAACTTAAATAAATGATAGAATATTTAATGAGCTTCTAATTACAAAAATGATTTTATACAAAGTAAATTATCCTTGTAGGATAAAAGAAGAATTTATACCTAAAGAAAAACTAATAAGGTTTATAGTAAACTCCACAACTTTTCTCAACTTAACTTGTGAAAATAAAACATTCAAAAAGATAGATGAATAGGCTATTATAATTAAATTTGCAGTGAAATCAAAATTTCACTCCAAAACAAAAGTCTACGAACTTTGCAAAATTACTATAATAGGAAATGCTAAAAAATATTAAATCATGTTAGCAAAAAAAAAAAAGCAAAATAACATATGAAATAGATAAGGAATTACTAATATATAGTGTAATTATAACAGGGATGCCTTAAAAAGAAAATTTTGCTTTTTCTCAATGTCAAAAGAATCCTTCGACATTATAAAAAAAATATTAGTGACATATTTTAACAATAGATTCAAATTCGTAACTAAATAGTGACCGATTTAATTGCGGATAATAATTTTTTTAGCCAAAAATTAAAATAAAAAAATTCAATTATGTAGAGCAACAAATTTATATTTTCCTAGTTAATTATGGCATGTAGAGCAAGCAGGAGTTTTTAGCGACAAAAATCCATTAAAGTAAAATTAATTTATAAATAGTAGCTACAAATATTTTTATAGCTAAAATTAAAATAAACGTTGTTCTAATTAGTAGCGACAAATTAGCTACATAATTGAGTTTGTAGCTAAAATTTTATTTTTCTCAATTTTTGGTTGTTTGTTTATTTCATACAATTAAAATCAATGTTCAAAGCAATAAATTTATTTTATTTTTCAATAAGTTTTATTTCAATTGTTAATATCACAAAATATAAGTTATTTACCATTTATCTTAAAATTATACCTTTAATTATAATTATTATTGTTATTTCTTTTTTTAAATGTTATTGATATATTCAAAATTCTTTTTAATTCCTAAACTATAGATGTTTCTTCCTTGATGGAGTTAAATGTAGCAAGATATAATTTTTAGGGATTTAATAGTAATTTTAGGGTAAAAAAAACAGAAATTAGAAAAATATCATTTCAATTCATAAACCTTTTTTATATTTATATTAAACTTGTGAAATATCTAACTTACCTCTACCAGAACCTTCTTAATTAAACATACTTGGGGATATGTTGGTCACTTCGTAATTTTAACCTCAGATATATAAACACAAGTTCTTCTTTCTACTTTTACCTTTCTCTTTTTCAGCTGGCTGCATGGTCTCTTTCTCCCCTTTCTCTCATTTCGTCTTTTTCCTTAAAGCTAAAACTTCTTCTTCGGTTGCCCTCAAAACCTTAACAATGGTTGTCACCTACTGCAATCGTGGGAGGGGTTTAATCAAGCTTGTGGAGCCAGAGATCCTCCGATTTAAGGCTAATGAGCCTATTCTCCTCCTTAATCATCACCACCGTATCATGGGTGTCGACGTACATATTTGACTTTACTTGAATGTTTTTGGTTTATTTTTGATGGCTTGCATTATAGTATTCCTAGTGTCATCTCCAATTTAGTTATTTCAATAGTTTTAATTTCAGGATGCTGCGAAAATCTTATTTTTTGTTACTTTGAAACTTTTAGTACTAAATTTCACAGATTGCTATAGTGAGCTATTTAATGATGAATTGTTTAGTTCTTTTCTACTTATTTTTCTGTAGATTTGGTGTTTCATTTTCAGTTACACTTGCATATGATGATAAGCTAAAGCTCTTTTTTTTTAATCTTTTTATACATTTTGTTGAGATATTCTTTTAGGATCCTATTAAGCAGTTATCTTCTCTTTTACTACTAATTATTTCACAATAATCGTTGCTTTCTACATTGCCAAGTTATTTTCTTATTGCAATTTCTTCTTTTCCTAGATATTAGAAAATCTTGTCTTTTAAATTTTTGGATTCTTATTAGCTACTAGAACTTCTTGTATTAATTGAAATAGTGCATTCTGATTTTGCTATTTATTTGTGAAAAAAAATATTGTTTCTAATCTTTGGTGCCTTCAACTTGATTCTCTTGACGTGGCTAGTTTTTTTTGCTTAAATGCTTTAAATTGTGAGATTATATTAGCTGAATGCTTGGCCTCTAACCAGGATGCTTTGCTTTCAACTCCTGCACATTGACTTAAACTGTGGGAAGCTGTCCAATTGGAAGTGCAGTGATGAAATTAGAGAAAACTCGAACTCAATTTTGGCTGCAAAGGATGGATTACTATTGGCAATACTTGGATAAAAAGATAGCAAAAAGGCAATGAGAAATGAACAATTCGTGTTGACAAAACTAGCTGTTATGGTCAAACATGTATGTTTAGGATGTAATTTTGTAATTATCATATGGATTGACGTCAATATACTATACCAATTATGTAATCTTTGCATAAATCAATTTTTTTTTTGTCTCTATGAAGAAATATTAAAACAAACATGAAAAGGTTTGATTGACTAAAGATGAATGTTGATTCGAGCTAACTTTGAAAGTGTTTTTTTCTTAAAGTAAATTTTGTCTTTATCATGTGATGAATTAAAGATTTGAATTTGATCATAATTTGGATTCATCTACAAAGAATTGACTTTTAAGAGTGGAATGGCTTTTGCTTGCTCTCATTGCCCGGGATATGAATACTAATACTCTTTTGAATCTTTCTTATTTTTTTAATCTTTATTTCACTTGCCATCTTAGTTTTAAGTTTAAGATTTTTTTGATTTGTCACTCAATGAAACTACTAAAAAGTGACTTTTATCTAATTGAAACACATACGCAACGATTGCTTTTAAATTTGCTTTTTAAAGATTTTTTAAATTAATTTTTCTGTTTTGAGAAGCACTTTTTTTATTATCTTTTTGCCTATATATTTCCTATCATAAATTGCTTTAAATTTTACAATTGTTTTGAGAATTTGTTCCATATTTGTTCTGTCGAATTATTGACTTACCATTTAATGGTAATTATTGTTGACTTTCTTACTTTACATCATAATCCATCTATTACAAAGTTAATGCTTTAAATTTGTAGTTATTGCTATTGGCCTACTCTTTTAGCATTACAAATTATTATATTGTCTTTGCTCTACTCCATTGATTACATCAAGTGTTAGAATTTGTGTCGAGTTATAGTTTTTAGTCTCTTATCTGTTTTCTTATAGATCCTAAATATCTTTATCTTTGATTAATAATTAAAATGATTGAAGTTATATCTATATTTACTCACTAAAAGATGTATGCTAAATGCTTTAATGGAAGAGCTGTTCTATTCAGTTTGCTTTTTCAGATCAATTTTTGTTCCTAATTTCTTTCATTTTAAAATTTTCATTTCACTAGGGACTGAATCTTGGTGCATTAAAATCATTGGTTTTGCTTTTACTTCTAATTTATGCGGTAATCCTTCACATTCCCTTTTAAAGTTATTGCATCTTCAATGACATTGTTTAGAGTTCTGATCTTATTTATATTTTTTTATCGAAGGGATTATAGGGGGCAATGGTGTGACAAGATCTTTATCTTTATTTTTTATTTTTTTTTTATTTTTCATCTTTTCTTTTGATGATTTGGGTACTTGCGTGTTGATAAAGCACTACGGGGATCTAAGTACATTTGTTTGTTATGTGTAGATTATGTGATTGATATTCTAATTTTCAAGATGTTTATTCTCATACGCATAAATGATGAATTTTGAAGAAAAGAAAAATATGTTGATGTTATTTTCCTTTTTTTTAGTTATGGTCTCAATGAATAAATTCTTTTGTTTTGTTTCGATGTGCAAGAAACAAAGAGAGAAGAAATTTTATCATTTGATGGGAATTTAATTTTTGATATCTTTTATACAATCATTTGGCTGAAATTCAATTTATTTATCCAATGAATAATGTTGTAACATGGTTATCAATGTATTAACAATTGACGCGATATTAGAGAATAATTAATATATCAAAATTAATAGTATGTGATTATTGATTTGAAATTTGGATTTTTTTAGGAAGAATATATTGATTTTTTATATTTTTTTTTTGAAAAACATAGCTGCAGATAGCTACAAATAATTCTGTAGCTATATTATTTTTTGAAATCATAACAACGAAAAAATTCGTAAATAACTTTTAAAATCATTTTTTTGTTTAAATATAAAACAGTTACAGATATATCTACCACTAAGACTAAAATTGAATTCTAGGCGACAAATTGTGCCCAAATTAGCTACAATTTTTTTACTTTGGACTATGGATTAATCCGTAGCTAATTTTAGCTATGGATTACAAAAATTGATTGCTAAATGCACTAGCTACCAAGATTTTAGCTATGGAAAAAATCCGTAGTTATCCATTGCCTATGGCATTTAGCTACAAATTTTTTCGTCGCTAAAATCGGTTCTCTTTTTGTAGTAAGGAAAAGAACAATAGCTAGTGGCATTAATAAAATTACAAATCTGTGACATGTTATTTTTAGACTTATGTATGTGAATTTCAAAACTACTATTACAATTTAGATTTTCCAACTCAAAATTACATGTCAAAAATATTTTTTGCTAATCTACTAGAACCATGGCTTGAAATGGCCGAAATAGCCTATCAACTACTCCTAAACAAAGACAAAGTAGTAAATGGTTTAGGAGAAAAAATACTAGCAATAAAATATGCCATGAGAAAGGCATGTATGGAGCTCCAAGTAAAGCAAGATGCAAAATGTCTTCCTTATTTAAATAAGAGCTATTGTTCTCAAATTGAATATGTCCTAAGAAGACATAGTTATCTATGTGTACATGATAATTAATTGAGGACAAGATATTTTTCTAAGAAAATTCAAGGGGCACAGAAAAAGAAGAGATAATATTTATAGTAAGTCCATAATAAACTTCAAATAAGTTGTGGATGTCTCCTAGTCTAACTCAACAACTTAGGTCTCTAATATAGAATTAGAGATATTGGATGTGTCCCGAATCAATCTAGACAAAATAAGGGAAATGGCTTGTAAAACCAAAGGTGAGTATAAATATATTCATATAGTGCTTGTGCAAATAGGATTAATCCTATTATTCAATCTGCATGCAGATAGTCCTATGATTGCATTAAATAAACGATGGAGAAAGTTTAAAGATTAACTGATATCAGGTGTATAGATTAATTGAGCAAATAGTCCAGTCTGGTTTTAAACTTGTCCAAATTATTTGATGGCTCTGAATGATAGGTGTTATTTAGGTAATTCATTAATCTTAAGGATCAAATTATTAAAAATTAATAGAATGAATTCCCAAGCCAAGTATTTAGCATACACACTAGGATAGTGTGTAAATTAATAAACATTACTAATCTTAGAGTAAGGAATATTTCCAAGATAATAGAATTGTTTGAAGAAGGATCGAATAACTACAATTAGTTTTATAGGAAAGAAAAAAATCCTATAGAACTAGGTTAGCCCAAAAGTTGGGTTCTTACAAAACCAATAAAGCACTTAAGACCAATAGATTCTTCTTAGATAACACAAAAAGGAAGGAATATATTCTTACCATTAGAAGAACCAATGAAGAACTTAAGAATTATGGAACAAATGCGTAGAATGTCATTCTATAGTAGAGTTAGTGAGGAAACTCCTAGGGCAGAACTAGAATTATGACACCTTGCCTCTCAATATCCTAAAATGCTAAATAGGAGAGTGCCACATCATGTGCCTAAGGCATTAGTCATTCTATATAAACAATCATTCACTTGTGCATTACTCATACATTCAAACATGTAATTTAACAAGTCCATCATTGTCTCATAACTATCATTCAATTCAATTCTGCATACCATGTATTATTACCTTATCACAATTTATATGTCAAACAACTAGAAAAAAACTGAAATATGTCTTTCAAAACCAAGCCCATACCTCAAATGGTTACAAAACAAAATAATATGCCATAATAGGCTACACAATCCCAAAACTGAAATCCATTAACCAATGAACATGATGAATAAAAAAATTTTGAAAATATCATTTCATGGATGCAAGAATGACATGCTCCTTTTATTCGCTGTGAATCCCCACTTGCAAATGCTATCTCAGTTGATACTGGATTCTTTAACTTATATGTGGAAACATCCAATGTATTAAGCAAAATTTGCTTAGTGGTATGTAAACTAACTTTGAATACCAATAAAATAACATATAAACAATTCAAAAATTCATACCTCATGCTTACAACAATTCCTAATAGATGTCACAATAGTATATTGATCTCATATACATGCTCTTGCCTTCTATAGACATCGGGTTTTAGGGTTTCCTAGTTCGGATTACTTAATAATGAAAAAAGGATAAGGCTTTTGAAAATAGGAACTTTAGTGTTCGACCTGAAAAGTTCTTCTTTAAGCCAAATGGGTCAATTTTTCTAAAAGCCTATAGAAAACAAATGTTTTAACAAGAAAAATGTTTTGAAAATGATTAAAAGGGATTTTTTTAATCAAGTTTTATGTTTTTACCAAAATTAAGTCATTTTGTATAAACAAAATAGTCATTTTCCAATCAATCAAAATGACCGTTTTCATTTCAGTGAATGGCCATTTTTTTTGGGTGCAAAATGACCATTTTATTCAAATTTTAAATAGACATTATCTATACCAAATAGCTATTTTCATGTACCAAACGGCCGTTTCATGATCAAGACCATTGTTTTCTTTACGTGCATCTTAATTATAAATTAATGGCTTTGTGTTAGTTATTAAGGTTAGCTTTTCTCGATAAGTGTGCACTTATAGACAAATAAAATACTTTTAATGCACCAAATCTAAGCATTTTTTAAGAAATTTCAACAGTTCTTGTCAATTTTCATTCCTAAATCAACTGAAGAACTAACCTAAAGGCAATTATACTCATGATTTGAGATTTTTTACAAGTTATTTCCTGACTTGATAAGATGATTTCCCTTAGTTGAACATTTCTTGCATAAGATGGATTGTTATTCGTTATTTATTTTTCCTTTCTTCTTTTACCATTATCTCTTTTTATATTTGGTTAGAATATATTATACGCAATTTCGTTATAATTTCTATTTTCTTGATTAGAATGTAATTAAGTAATTTTCTTGTAATCTTTATTTTTTTGCTTAGAATGTAATTGAGGTAATTTCCATGTAATTTTGTTTTCTTTCTATTAATTTTTATTTTCATGAATGTTGTAATAGGTAAAAAAATTATTTTCCTCACCTAATGAAAATGGCCAAATTGATTTATATTTGACTAAATTTTTGCTTTTTCATAGCATGGATTTTGGTTTTCTTAAAAAAAGTCACTGCAAAGCCAAAAAATGTGTTTTCTAAAAATACCATGTGGGAACTAAAGTTCCCAAATTAAGAAATAACTCGATTTGATGTATTTGTATATCTAGTTTGCTCTCTTTTAATTTCTTTTGATTTTATAATCTTTTATATGCAAATGTGTTTATTTAATTTAAGATCATGTATGAGGAAAAGGATAAAATTATTAATTTAATTTTAATTTTATATTAGCTTGAGGTATAAATAAAAGTAAGATTTTGAACCATTCTTTAGTATGGCCCTACAAGATATTTCCCAACCATTGTTGGGTGGCAATTCTACCTACCTTGTAGCCTAACTTACACTTTCTAATCGATCATTAGAATTGGCTTTAAGATTTCTTGGAATGCCTTCTCGTCTTTCAAGATTTAAGGGGTGTGAACTAGGCTGAGTCTTTGATAATTTTGAGTTGACTAGTCATGGAGAAAGTAGACGTGAACAATGACAAGTCCACTAGGGATACCATGAGAACATGCTTTAAAAGTAACTCAAATTAATACAAAATTTTTTATTTGAATTTATAATATTATCCTTTTCCAAAATTGCATCACATGTTAGAGCCTTATAATAAGTTAGGCATCCCTTTTTACCCTTGTTGGCATTTCAAAGCACAAACCCATTTTCAACCAATTTAGGGGAGTGTTAGGAATGACAACAAATCCAAGCTTTGTGTAACGCCCCTGTCACCCCCTTGCAGATATTGTCCGCTTTGGGCCACTGCCCTTCACGGTTTTGTTCTTGGGCAAAGGGAAGGACTTCCCAAGTGATCACCCATCTTGGTCAAGTGGTCACCCATCTTGGTACTGCTCTGGTCCAAACACGTTTAACCTCGGAGTTCCAATGGAATCCGAACCACCCCTTTACCCAAAACGCGTCTACAAGGGAATGCCTTTTTATCATCTTCCCTCCATTCCGATATGGGATAGGTTTCCTATCCGCCTATGCGTGGTCCTCCCCACCTTAGGACGCAGTGTCCTCGCTGTCATACCGTACTAGGGAGGGTCAGGCTCTGATACCAACTGTAACGCCCCTGTCACCCCCTTGCAGATATTGTCCGCTTTGGGCCACTGCCCTTCACGGTTTTGTTCTTGGGCAAAGGGAAG
>CANXYI011809641.1:0-10039 GCA_948208565.1 Hura crepitans
AGTACGTGTATGTGTGTCAATTTACATATGTATGACTAGGCATATTTGCTCTTATATACATTTTATAATTGATAATTAGACATGAATGAGTGTAATTGATCTTTTAAACATGAAAAATGAAGAGAGAAAGAATGGATGGTATTATGGAGGGACAAGAACCATTATGTCTGAATGGCCTAGATGCATGTGTATATATGTGTGTTATGGCTCATAATATACGTAAATGATGATTTATGAATTTGTGTAATTTAATTGGTGTTATGTACATAAATATATAAAAAGAGGATAAAATGTGGAATGCTATACATGTGTATGGTTATGAAATTTTAGGTCTATATATTTATGACAATGTCTTGATATGTAAGGTACATGTGTGCATAATTGGAGAATTATGTATAGTGGATTGTCCATAATGTGATTAATTCATATTATTTGTACTTATGGTATAAAAGGGTCAAAATGTGAAAAATGTGTTATTTTTATTTTAAATGTGCAATATAGTGTTTTTAAGGTGTGGTTTGAGTTTTGATGGCAAATTATTTTGTTATGGTACACGTAGCATGTTCATGATATATATGACATGCATGTATTGACATAAAAGCCTTAAGGG
Organism: Hura crepitans; assembly: GCA_948208565.1. Lineage (NCBI taxonomy): Eukaryota > Viridiplantae > Streptophyta > Magnoliopsida > Malpighiales > Euphorbiaceae > Hura > Hura crepitans. The sequence continues at coordinate 611 of CANXYI011809641.1, forward strand.
CATAGGATGACTTATTTATGAATACAATGTTTGTGCATGAGCTCATATGCCATGTACATTTTGTTATGGCAAATATAATGCCATGAATATGTGTAATGCATTTAAAAAATGAAATCATGATAAGAAAATGTGTTCATTAACATATGCATGTAGATAATTGATATATGGCATTAATTATATATGTGGCATGTCATAAAATAGTAATAAGTTTATAATCACATTTTTCTAGGTTTAGTCATTAGTTGGCTGAAGCAATGTAATTAAAAGCAATATTAAGTGGTATTAATATGGTGAAACTAAAAGTAAATGGTTAATAGCTCATACAAGTAAATGGCCTAGTCAGATAGGTTAACTAGTAAGCTAGAGTCATAGCAGTTGCTAAGGTACTTCGGTACCTCTATAGCCTTCAGGTTGTGATGCATGAACCTTTGAGTTTTTTTTATGTTATAACCTATGGGTCTAATGTGTTGATCTTTGAATTTTATTTATAACCTTTGGATCTGATGCGTATTGATGATATGATTCTCTGACCTTTGGATCTGATACATGCATGGCCTATATGGTTTCATAGGCCTAGGTAGTCCACTGATACTCCATTATCCACAAAGTTATTGTTTCTTGAGTATAGGCTTTAATAAATGGACTATAATAAATAATTAATATGGTTATATGACATATGGCATAATTTATTAATGAATGATTTTTATTTATGTGATGTGTAAATGCCTTGTGTTATAATTGTGCATTTATACATATCATAATTAATGTTGTGTAACATAAGAGATTAGGAATGTTTATATTTCTTATATTAATGAATGATGTTAATTAACATATTTATACAAGTTATATCAATTACACCACTAAGCTATTGCTTAGCATATCATCTATTTTTGCAATATGTAGGTAAGGTGACAATTTGAGAAGTAAGCCTTAGATCGTCAAGTTTCTAAAAGAGGGATTTTTTTGGCCCTTTTGGTATATTTTTGTATCTAAATTTTGTGATGTATAGCTAGTTATCACTCATATAGATGTAATTATAGGGAATGAGGCCTAAACTAGTTGAATTATTAATTTTTGGATTTCAAAGGTCTGTAACATTTTAAAATTTATGTTTGATGCATATTGATTGCATGTTGAGAAAAATATTGCATGCCTTGTGATGCTGAGTTAATTGATGAATTTGGGGTGATCAAAAGGATCATAGGAGTTGAGAATTTTGAGAAAAATTTTATAGAAGTGTTTTTTATTATGCAATTTACTATTCATATTTGGGAAAGTGTCTCGGTATAGCCATTATACTATTGGATTTTTGACATAAGTATTTTCCAAATATGAAAGTAACCAGTTTTTGAAAATTTTTTATAAAATTGTATGTTTATAAAAATAAATGTTTTGTTAAGAATGGTTGAAAATGGGATAACATGTTATGTGTTATGAATAACACAAAAATGTATGCACTTATTAGTCAAGATTGGCAATTGACCAGCGTCTGATCAAGCAAAGGGTGTCACAGCACATGCATGCTCTCTATATATAATTATGCTCACCATCACAAATACTTGGTTTTCATAATCATTCAAAGATGCTCCATGCATGTATGACTTACTATGGGTAAAACCCCACTTATAAACCTTATTTTTTATCATTCCTTCCATTCAACCATTACACTAGATTTTATTTTTATAATTACAATTTTGCTTACTTATATTATAACATCTCAATTATATGCTAGATACCCTAAAACACATATTACATATAGCATACCTTCAAAAAATTTAGGTTACATCCATGCCAATGCATACACACATACCACTTGATTTCATTCACTCCATATATTTATTAACATACATTTAATTCTAATTTAACCTCTAATAAGCAATTAAGTCATTATGCATTAAGGCACACACTTTATACATAAATATCCAAATATATCACAATATACACACTTTAATAGTTTAAGCTCTTGGATGTATATACCATGCTTTACCAAAACCCCAATATAGCTTTACCTTTCCTTTCCTTTCTCTTTTTCCCTTATTTCCTTCTTCTTCCTCTAAAAACATAACACCTCATACAAAAAAAAAAAACCACAGAAAATATAATAAGCTTTTACTTAAATTGACTTTAGACAGCCTATATTAAGACCCATATACACTAAAAAATATATGAGAATTTGAAAAAAGAAAAGTTACCCTCAAGTGTGTCACTATTCGTCCATACCCTAAAGTCCAAATTTTCCTTCCTCTTTGCCTTTAATCTTAGCATCCAACCAATAAATATGCCTTATAGTAGCTTAATATGAAGTTTTAATCGGAGAGGTGATGGATTAAATGAAGGAGCAAAGCTTAAAAAGAGCTTAGGAATCTATCCATGGCTATCAGCCTCCCAAAAGGAATAAGACTATTCTTGGCTATCCCTTTAACCCATTTCTTGACCTTTTATTTCTCAAATCTAAGGGCCAAGATTTATTCTTAAGTGGATCTAATGGTGCACATAAAAAAAGCCCCCTTTTTTCCTCTTTCTAATATCTTTCTAGTTTTGTTCTCAATTCTTTCATCATATGACTTATCTTAAATTCTTAATAAATTGCTTGTAATGACACCTAAAGGTTATAAAAACTCCATACACAAAAACTAAGAAAATTTGACTTAAAACATCATCTTTATCTCTACTTGAATTTTAGAAATTATCTTTTCATATCCTAAAATTCCAATTCCAATTCAAATCCCAAAGGGCTATTTGGAATATTTTGAGTATCAGGTTATGACAATCCCAAGTCATTTTGAGCAAAAACACAAGATTTTATGGTTCAACTTTAACTAGGTTACTATTCACTTTACATTGCCATAAAAAATTTACTTCTATTTTAACCATCTTAATTACTTCATATTCTTTTCAAACTTTGTCTAATATTATAAAATAATTAATGCTTTCATTGTAACGCTTAAAAAAATCTCAGTGCTATGAATAGTACTTCCCAGGATATGAATAGTGTTTTCCTGAGGCTAGGAGCATTAATCCTATTGAATGGAAATATTAATCATAACATAATTTTTGGTGAATTTAAAGTCAAAATGAAGTAGTTTAGATTGTTAAAAATGACAGTTAAGTTTTATAGTAGTGTCATATAAATAGTGACTTACTTTTAATTGAACAGTAAAAATATTCAAAAGTTGCTTAGAAAATTCTTAAAGCGGTACAACTTTATACTCAAATATTCCAAATAGTCCATTGGCATTGGAATTGTAATTTTTTGAGTTCAGGAAGTATTTTTACTAAAATCAGGAAAAGTAATATAATGGCATTTTATTTGTTTTTTTTTATTTTTCGAGATTCAATTTTTAAAGGGTTATAAGGCAATAATTATGTGATTTAAAGGGAATATAATTGAGGTTAATTGAGGTGGAATGGAGTGGAAATAAGAGAGGAAAAATGTGAGGACAAAAGAGGAAATTTTTTCAATTATAAAAGGGTCAAATTCACTTAAAGTGGTCAAACCTTGAATAGTTTTTCTTCCTCCTCCTCTCCCCCTTTGTGCAGACACTCCCTCCTCCCATGGAAACTTGATTTTTCTTCGTCCTCTACCTAATTTCTCTCACCCAATTCAAATCTCTAAGCCTCCATAACTCCTAGAAGCTATTAGACGTGAAATATCCTGAAAAAAATTAAAGGATTTACTCGGTTTTGGGTCTTAATAAATAGTGATCAGTTTTTTGAGTTAGTTTTTTGGGTTCAAATATTTTTTCCTTGTTCTATAGGTTTTAAAGAGTCCATTTATGTGGTTAGTTTTAATTTTTGAAATTTATTTAATATTATATAATTTTTACAAAATCAAATATGTAATTGGCAGTTGACTTGGGGCGTGAATCAGAAGGACAAGGAAACAAAAAAGGCATGAGCGAGTTTGTAATCATCTTTTGGACTCATTTTAAGTGTAATTTTATAAATTTAATGTGTATGTGTGTGTTTGTACTTTTATATATGTGTATATAAGTTATGGAAATATTGAAATTCTAATAAATAGGTGCATTTATGTGATTATATGTTATTAGTTAGAAATAAATGCAAGAATTAATGTGAATTGGATGATATGTGTGCGTGCTTGTATGGGCCAAAAACTCCCTATGCAAGGGCATATGTGTGTGTGTGTGCGTGTGTGTGTGATGAAAATAGGCATGCTTGATTGTTAATGTTGGCTAGTGTGATAAAATGGTGTGAATGCAAACATTTATCATGGAATAAGTGCATAAAGTAATTTTATGGTGTTAGATGTCATATGGCTGAATGGTTTAAGGTCTTGATGGGTATGTGATATGTTGAAAATGATCATGTATGAGCATAATGCATATTAAATTCTTATATAGGAATGTTATGCATTATGTTGGTGCTTTGACTATGAAAAATGGGTTTAATGGTGTGTGTATATTTTACATGGCCGAATGGCCTACAATATTGGTATGTGTGTGTGTGTATTAATATGTTACATGCTCTTATGAAGCATTGATGCCATTGTACTCATGGTAGTGTTTATGTGACATACTTTGGGTATAGATGATTATTTTTTATCTTAGGTGTTTTGAGTAGTATTATGGCATAATTAAATGTCATATACTTAATTTAAGATGGAATTTGCATAATGCTATGTTTATGACCATTTGAATGTGATAATGCTATGAAAGAGACATTATGGCTGAATTATGCTAAAGCTATAAGGTGTTGATTTTTGTTCGAAAGTATGATTAATATAGCATACTTGTATTATGAAAAGATGTATATAGGCATGAAAATGTTGATGTTCTAATTGGTTAATGATTATGCCATATTATATGTGCATAGTTAAGATGAGAATAATGAATATTGTTTCCCTAGTTGGTCATTTATTGGCCTAACCAACTTTGTTCAAATTAATTATGCTATTTAAATTGATTAAACAAGAAAATTAAAATATGGTGATTAGCCCATGCTAGTTAACAACCTAGATTGGATAGGTTGATTATTCAACTAAGGGTTTAGCAGTTGTTAGGACACTTCAATGTCTTTTTAATGACCTACAGATCAAGATAATAACCATTTGGTCTTGTAATGACTTTTGATTTTGGCTTCGAGTTTGATTTGAGAACCTTTATTGTTCTAATGGCCTAGGTAGCTTAGTGTTTCCATTATCCAGTATAGATAAGTGTTTCCTTAAGTGTGAGCTATTAATTACATAAATGTAGTAATTTCCTAACTAATATGATACTTGATTTTGATTAGGCTTGAATATGGTTATTATGATGAATGTATATATATAAAGTTGATGTATGCTTATATGTCTTGCTTTTGCTATGAGTATAACATAAACATATAAGTACATAAATGTTTGCAATTAATTGCCATTTCATAGATATGCTTAGTGATACATGAGCACCTTAAATTTCCTTAATTACATTACTAAGCAAATTTGCTTAGCATATCATTTCATTTGTGATGTGTAAGTTGAAGAACCAAATTAGTGTCAAAGCCTCGAGTTTGCTGTAGACCAAAATCAAGCTACTTTTTGGGTATTTTTCTTATTTGTACTTATTATTATGGTGATGTAATTAGTTTAATGGCACTTGTATACAACATGAGAATGATTAGGCCTAATTTGGGAAATTATTGTTTTGTAACTGCTTAAATAAGTTTCAAACTGTATTTTTTATGATTAATTACAAATGTTTTTTTGTTATTGTGATGTTGAGAAGTTGAGTTCTTTTAGATGGTCAAAAGGACCAAAATGATGTTGACAATATGATGATTGATTTATAGAAGTGTTACTTTCATATGCAAGTTACAATTCGTTTTGGGATAGTGCACCGGTACAACCGTTATGCTATTAAATTTTTGGAATGAGGATTCCCGAAATGAATATAACATGTTAAATGGATTTTATTTACTTTAAGAATTAAATTTTTGAGACTTTAATTTTAAATCACACATGGTTTGAAAAAGATTTTAATAATCCAGATTTTCAAGTAAAAGTAAAAGAGACAACTAAGTTCGATAACACATTTGTGTGCACATTCCTTATTAAGGTTTAACAATTAGATCAGGTAAGGGTTATCACATTCATCTTGTTCAATTAGTGTAGCCCAAGTCTTGAGAAACACTATTCACTATCTCAGGTGGTACTATTCAATAGTATACTCATTATCCGTCATTAATATCTAAACATCCTTATTTTTTTGCCAAACTTTACCCATAACTTTTACAACATACACTATTGATCAGGAAAAAAAGCAATGTTCACAACTTAAGAGTCATTATTCACAACCTCGAGATTTTTAAATGTTACATTTCTTCCCCTTTTAAAAGGATTGTCTGCAAAATTCTTATGACCTCCTTATATGTCATGCCATCTATTTGCATTTTCTTTTACATTCTATTCATGTTAAGACCTCAATATACAACCCTATCTAAACCTTACTCAAAGTTACTTAAACCTTTCTTATCTTTATACCATTAGATGCTTTAAATTTCCTTTCTAGATAACTAATTATTGCCCCTCTTAGACATCTCATAAGAGTCTATAATATGTATTCACTTATCTCATAAAATCTTCCTTTTTATCCTTTATTCATAATATGCCCATTGTTGCCTATTTGATCCCATCTCATATAATAATGCCATCACATTTTCATTGTATCACTTTGGTTTATATACCTTTAGCAATAAATTTATGTACTTATGTGATCATCCTAATAACACTATTTGTTATGATACCATTATATAACCCATTCCATCTATATTCATAAGTACAATTCTTCTCTTTGTTCCTTACAATCCTTAATCATCATAAATTTCATCATGATCCCTTTAATCCCTTTTAATTTTATCCACTTATATAAGTATATCCTATCAAGTTTCTAGTTCAATCATGGCAATATGTATATGCATGCAATAAAACTCTAATTATGCATATATGATTATGCAAATGGTAAAAATGATGCAATATGTTTACGCTTTTTATTTATGATGATGTTCATATTACATGATACATAACCCATCCCTATGTGTCATGTGTCAATGCAAATGGCCCTTTATATCATGGAAAATTGATAGGTATACTAGGACCACCAAATTGCTATATCTCTAAACATTCCTTTTAAATGCTGAGATCACCTATACATTACTTCTTATTCCTCGTTAATGCATTCACATGTACCCTTTAGTTCTATCATAGTATCCTTTTTTGATATAGTCCGCTTATATATACTAGTCAACCCTTTATGTTAACCATAATCTGATCGTGTCAAAATAACCTAACTTCTACCTTTTGTTTTTTAGAGGTTTAAAGGACTTTCATTTTTCATATCTTACCATATAGAAGAAAACAACCTATCCATACTTATAACTAGACTCTTACACTGTACATAACCTTAAACCATTGGCACTTATATGATCTTTATTCGATCATTATAAGATTTTTCTACCATGGAATGCTTAAACCAGAGCTTTAATACCACCAATGTGACACCCCTTACCCTATCTACTCACAAATTCAAATGATAGATGGCATAAAATTGGTGTTTAACTTCTAGTTATCTAGCTTACTTAAAACTTTCCATATAAAACTCATAGAAAATAGAACTTGTAAACCCATACATAGAAAACCAATTAATAGGTTAAACTATTCGGGCTACTTATGTCAAAAATCCAATAGCATAACACTGTACCAAATAGTAACCTGCATAGAGAGCACTTCTATAATCTCAATGCATAACTAATTTAGCATTTCAAACCTAATATCATATCACATACATCATTCACTCATTTATAGTCATTTATCAATCATCTCAACATATATCATCTACACATATAACACTATACCATATGAGCACACCCAAGATAAGCAATGTATCTTGGAGTAACCTTCTCAATAGATATACAAATATAAACTATATGTGACACCCTCTACAAAATCTCAGAGGAAATTCGATAGGTGGTACACTTTCTATAAGTCACCCAACCTTAGATTTCCCGAGGGTCCATTTGTTTAACACTTATAGAAATCCAAATATTTAATTATACCGATCTTAAATTAGGTATCTAACTCCACATTTAATCTTATCATGTCATTTTCATACTAGAATTCCTTTAATAAACCTTTCTTATATTTAAAAAAATTTTGGGCAGCACAATGGCTACCCGAGGACATTATAAAATTTTTTTCCACTTGTAAAAGCACTTCTAAAGGTAATATGACCTATCAACCTCCTTTTGCACTCTTCTGGTCCCCCAAATCAAACATACAACACATATCAATCACACATAGTAACACACAGCGTCTCAGGCCCATATTCATCAAGATTCATATTCAAAGTCATTCAACAAGCCACTTGAATAAGTATAACACTCTTAGTTCTTATAATTACAGACATATGTAGATAATGTAGCTTCTAAGCAAGCTGACCAATACCTATAATATTTACATGAGTGCCACTACCCAATTAAAAAGAAACTCTATTTACCTTTTAATACTTGTATGGCTATACTGCATGATGTCCGAGGCTGGTCTGCTTATCCTTGCTACCTGTATATCACAATATAGGTATGCTGCATATAAAACTCACTGGTGAATTTAAATCATTCAAATTATGTTAAAAACACAAGCAATCATGCAATCATAATGTACTAGTTAACATGTAATGTATAGATGATATGTCAAGTGATTTATGCCATTCAAGTGATATGCCATTTTATCCACTAATTACCAAAATGCCACTGTGTTTTATTTATTAAAATTCTTAGCATAAGTTATCATCAATCATTTTAGACTTGTATGTTACTTTGATTTAATTCCATTTCATAGGCTTGACTAGGTAGACAACACTTATAAACACTGGACCAAAAGGGAACCAAAAAAGTGTGTAGCGCCCCATATTTTGCACCTCGATGGCTGCACCGGCCTGATATAGCTATAGGGATCAGTTCATAGGAACCTCTCAGAAATGAGCAATTGAGCATATGGATTAGTCTGTAGACCTCCTAAAATAATTTATCATTATCATCATGTCTAATTATCCATCCTAGTGTTCCTTGCAGACTAGTGTACTGGCCCCTTTAGGGACCTTTGCTGTTACATTGTCTTAGTTTGATATACAGACAATAATGCTAGCAATATAGTGGTTTGCCCTATAGACTAGTGCAGTGGCCTAATTATGAACCTTGGCTACTACACTAGCCTAGTCTGATAACTAGACTATCTAGTAGCTGCTAATCCCTAAGTTGACCGGTCAACCCATCTAGTGGGTTTCTAACTAATGGGCCATTTGACTTCATTTTATGTTCATTTCTTTTCTGATCATCTATTTATAATATTTATAAGTGGAAAATAGATAATTATTAATTTTTCTAGATAGATAATTCTTGATCCTGATAGTTACAGGTTATTTTTAGCTCTTCCAGACA
>CANXYI011809668.1:0-15897 GCA_948208565.1 Hura crepitans
AATCCAAAAAATAAAATAATTAAATCGAATACAAGAAAATTTAAGAAAAATTGAAACAAAGGATTGTTGGGCCAAGCCCAAGCCCAACAGCCAATTCTAGCCCACTACCAAGCCCATTACAGCAGCCCTTATAGGAAAAAATCAAGTACAGTGAACAGTAAATGAACAATAAAAATACTATTCACTAAAATTACAAAAATGAAACTATGAGAATCTATAAAAGCCTGCAATTTCAGTAGAAAAAGGGGGCAGAAGGTAGAGAAAGAGGGAGAAAAAACTAGATCTAAGTAGAAACATCACACAAAAGGAAAAAAAGAGAGAGAAGGGTAGAAGAAAAATAAAAATCCTAGATTTGGAATAGAGATCATATGGAAAAAAGAGAAAAGAAAAAAGAAAGAACAGAAACAGAAACAAAAAAAAAAGAAAAGAAAAGAAAAATGCAGTAAGAGAGTAGAAATAAAAGAGGAACAGCAGAGCAGAAAAAGAAAACTAGAGTAGAAAAGAAAAAAATAGAACAGAGGAAAAATATAGAAAAACTAGATCTAAAGACAAAATCAACTGATCTACTAAATTACAGCAACCTAGGAGGAAATAATGCAGTAAAAAAGCCAGATTTCAGCAATAACAGGTATGTTTTTCCTAATTTATTCTGGATATTTTCTCCTTAAATTATTAAGAGTCAGTTATGATTCTTTTAATTAAAGGGAGGTCAGTATTTGATCTAAAAAATATCCTAGTTCATTTTTTTTATGAATGATCTTTTTCTATAGCATTATAGGAAGTGAGTGTTGATTTCCTATATTGTTAGAGAGGGTCAGTGTATGGTCAAATTTTAATGATATAGTTCTAGATCTAGTTATGATTTTGTTTCGGATGTTTTCTTATGTTAGTTTTATGTAACTAATATGTCTTAAGAATCTAAAAAAAATGATACACTGTTAAAACCCAGCTATCTCAGTCAAATAAAGAAAAAGAATGAAAACTAAACAACATATCCTAATTATTAGTAATAGTGGCAAATAGAGTTTCAATTTCTTAAGAAGAAAGCATATGACCTCAAATATAAAGTATTAAATTAAATGGTTAAATATAAAAAATAGCAATGAATAAATAAACGTAGACAACATCAAAGGAAAACATAATAACAAAATGAAGTAGAAATTAGCAATCAAATTAAGAATAGTGGAAAATTGCGATACGAACATAAATTAAATAAGATTATAAAGATGCACTTTCATTCCATGGAAAAATAGCTAGCAGCAAAAAATAACATTAAAAAATAAGATATATATAAAAAAAGGATCAGATGGAAAGGAGAAAGGGTTTATGACCAATACCTTTTTCTAAGCAGCTTAATTACCTTCAAACAGTGGAATGGTCGATCACCTATTTTCATCATCTATAAGCTTTTCATCTAATCTTTAGCATGCTTCCATTTTACCCCAAAGGAAATGTACTAGAAATTCTCCTTTCACTCTTCAATAAATATGTCGATCGCTACCATTATAATTACCTCAATCTACTACATTAAGCCCGCATGTCAAAGAAACCAGTGCTTCGAGGTGTCTCAAGTCACTGCCAAATTCATTTGGTTTTCCTATCAACACTGCATTCCAAAATAGTCAAATAGAAAACAACAGTTATAATGGTGTCATAATACCTAAGGAGTTTAATAGACGAAATAATTGGCACAAATGACAAAGGATACACATGATCTCTTTGAGATTCCTACCTCCATAAATGAACTCGACTACAGTATCCTCACATCCACTTAATAGACAGTGAACTATAAGTAAAAATTCAACAATGCGATAGAATTTAAAAGTATGATCACTGTTCAAATTTTCAATATGTTCAATGTCTGTCTGTAAAAGCAACGAGGCAAATAGAAAGTCCCTTTTCTTCTTTTTCTTCTTTTCTCTCCTTAGTGTTAAATATCAAGACAGGCAGGAATTTTTGCCTCCTTCCCTCTCTTTATTGATCTATTTAAGCTTATACATGGTAAAAATCATATCAAATTTTAGTTCATTCTAATTGATTGTTTTAATTTGCAAATAAGTAAATCTATAGAGTCTCAAATTACGTTAAAAGGATACCGAAAGGAAATTAAAGAAAAAGAAACTGTAATAAGTGTAAACCATAAAAACTTCAGTGTCATTAGCTTTGTGTGGTGTAAGAAGCCCTAGAAATGCAAAGGCAAAAAAGGCATGACAGCTAACCCAACTAGCCTACAGGCCCTTTAGAGAAAATTCCTAAAAAGCTCCCTCCTTCCTTCTTTCCTTCTTAACTTTCTTCCTTTCTGCTGAACAATAGCCGCAAGCTCCCAATCTAGCGGTCCAGTTTTACACTTGCTTTCACCATATGGAAGATTTGTAACCGTTTATCCAAATTCTTATATGTCCTCATCTTCATCATCCTCGACTTTCGCTTCTTTAACAAGCTCTAATTGCTATGCTCCTCCAACATCCTTTTTTAATAGTAGCTACCACAGTTTTGCTTCTCTTACCCATGTTAATATCTACACAACATCGTTTGTTCCCTTTTCTTCCTTTTGCTTCTCTCTAGGCCTACAAGAGAATCCTAAAAAGCTTCTAACCCTCAAGCAAATGGATTGCTTGAAAAGGAATAGTAAGTGGCTGACTACAGGTTTGACTGTTCACATTGGATCTAGAACTTTTGTAGAATTTCTAGGCAACCTTAGGAAAATAAACCGTAAGACTGGAAAGGCGACTATAGGGGTTTCACTCTTTGACAAATAAACTTTAGTGCAGTTAGATCTCGATGAAATTGTACTAAAGACAATAGAGACCGAATAAGGTAAACATATGGCATCTCTTGATGAATGATGATCCGTTTCCCTCCTCTGGTGATTTGCCTTCAACCACTATCATCATTCCATAGATGGAAAGTGAGTGTCTTTGGCAGATGCAGTGCTATTTCCACTTATAAATAGAAGAAAAAGTATTAAAAAACTGAAGAGGGAAGAGGGAAAAGAGAGCGTCGGTAGGAGGAGTTTAGGATAGGGTGTGCAAAAAAATTCGTTTATATAGGATGCATAATGACATAAATAGCCTTAGGGTTTTGGTCAATTAAGCCTAGAAATAGGGGTATTTTAGTCTATCTTAAATAGGATTCTAATCATCTAGAATTAAATCAATTAATTCCTACTAATGATATAGTGTACTAATTTAAACTATTTAATCTAAGAACTACATAAATAAACCATTATAAAAATTAAAGAAAATTAAACCAAAAAAGTAAAAATAAGAACACTACAGTTAATAATGATTAAAACCATATAATTATAATATAGATAAGGTAGTTTATGCAAATGCATATAATCAATATTTAGGTATATAAATTAATCATCAATAATATATATAAATCACACAAGCTTACAAGAAGGAATGAACACATAATAATAGTATGATTTGTGAAGTTGATAAAAAAATCAAAACACCTATGAAATTAGGATGAGTAATTTTAACCTATATTTCTAGATATATTTTTCATGTTTAAGCCAGTATTTAAGAAACAAGAAATTGAATTATTTAGAGAAATATCAAATAGGAAATTCTAGCGTAAGAAAGATTATAATTAAGTTATTTTTAAGAATTTAGCTTTCAAAATTTGTTCATGTGCTACAACTTATCAAATGAAAATGATATCTAACCATAAAATAATGATAATTAATAAATAAAAATTTATTTCAAATAGGAAATAGATTAAGGCACTCATGGTAATAAATAAACTTTTCTAGAAAGGTCGTAAGTATATCTTATTAGAATTTCTAGGGGCTATAAAAAAATATATTCACAATGGTTAATAATAAAATAAGAACAATGAGGGTGAAATAACACCAAGAATGCAATATCAAATAATAATATCTGCTGCAATTGATAAGAAATTTAATTAAAATTCAATGATAAGTTAGAATAAAAAAAATTTTAAAAATAATATAAAAATGTAATTAACAGATTCCCTTATTATGTTCTTCATAGCATATAAATCAACATCTAAAAATGAAAGGATGCCAATTATTGAGCATCAAGTCACTCAAAAATAAAAAATATATGAAGGAGGTTTGCAATTAGAAGAATCATAAGAGATATGCATTTTTAATGATATTAATCTTTAAGCCAATAAAAATAAAAGAGATATATCATGATAATTACATTGAGTAGCTACTATACCTTCTCTTTTTATATATTTGATGTTTAAATCCTTTCACATTATGATATGTGTTGAAATCAAAAGGGTAGTTAGTTCTTAGCATTTATATTTTAATTTCAAATAGATGATTCATAAATTTTCTTCAATGATTAATGAATACACTTAAATAACCCTCATATGCTGAAAATTCGGCATAGGATGCCTAATACCTTCCCTACGCCAGGAATAACCCCAAACTCAGAATACATACCAAAACATTTGGTGACTAGCTACACCCTAATCAGCTAGTGGCAACTCTCACCCATACTTAATAAACCATGTCGCACCAGCCCCACAAGCTTATGCAATTGGGGTCGGGTCATGACACACATGATAATTAGAACCTGTGGAAATATAAATTCCTAAATGTTCTACTAGAGTCCACACTACTCTTAAGAGATATGGATTTCTCAAAGGTGAGAATGGTAATGTGACCACAGTAGAAGAGGATAAGCCTTTAAATTATGAGGAGGTTATGAAAAGTTTAGAATTGGAATTATGGTTTAAAGGCATGCAATTTAAAATGGATTCCATGTATGACAACTAGTTGTGAACTTTGGTTGATGCACTTAAAGGGATAAAACCTATTAGGTGCAAATGGATCTTCAAAAAGAAGACTAACATGGAGGGTAAGGTTGTTACCCATAAAGTAAGGTTGGTTGCAAAGTGTTATTCTTAAAGATAAGGAATTAATTTTGATAAAAAATTTTCACTGGTAGCCATGCTTAAATCTATTAGGATCCTTTTTGCTATTATTGCTCATTATGACTATAAGACTTGGTAAATAGATGTGAAGATAGCTTTCCTTAATGGAAACTTATAAGAAGAGGTGTACATAACATAGCCTAAAGGATTCACATACATTGATAGTAAGAAGGTATGCATGCTTTTAAAGTATGCGGTTGTCTTACTTATGTGAAATGAATTATGTCAGTAAGTTTGATACTAAATTTGATGAGTGCTTATTTATAGGATATCTAAAGGAGTTGGATATTACTTCTATAACACTTAGGGAGAAAAGTTGTTTATTTGAAAGCATGCTATCTTCTTAGAGAAAGAGTTTCTCTTAAAGGAAGATAGTGGGAGAAGAATCAAACTTGATGAAGTTATAGATCAACAAATAGTGGTAGATCAATTGATTGATCCTAAGCCTATTACACATAATGATGTTGTAATAATAGAGCTTATGGAAACACAAATTCCTAAATGTTTTACTAGAGTCCATACTCATCTTAAGGGATATGGATTTCTCATATATGAGAATAATAATGTGATCATAGTAGAAAAGGATAAGCCTCTAAATTATGAGGTTCTAAAGAGTTTAAATTAGAATTATGGTTAATATCCATGTAATATGAAATAGATTCCATGTATGACAAATAAGTGTGGACTTTAGTTAATGTGCCTAAAAGGATAAAATCCATTAGGTTTAAATGGATCTTCAAAAAGAAGATTGACATTGAGGTAAAGTTGTTACCCATAAAGTAAGGTTGGTTGCAAAGGGTTATTGTGAAAGACAAGGAATTGATTTTACTGAAACATTTTCATTGGTAGCCATGCTTAAATCCATTAGGATTCTTTTTGCTATTGCTACTCATTATGACTTGAGATTTGGCAAATGGATGTGAAGACAACATTCCTTAATGAAAACCTATCAAAGGAGGTGTACATGACATAACCTAAGGGATTCACATCCATTGATAGTAAGAAAGTGTGCAAGCTTCAAAAGTCCATTTATGGACTAAAGCAAGCATCTAGGAGATAAAACATCTGATTTGATGAGAAAATCAAAGAGTTTGGTTTCTCATAAGAACTAAGTGAACAATATGTTTACAAAAAAGTTAATAGGAGTGTAGTTATTTTCCAAGTGTTATATGTTGATGACATATTACTTATGAGAAATGATGTCTCGACCTTTAATCAGTCAATATTTGGTTGTCTAAGAGATTCTCTATGAAAGACCTTGGTGAAGAAACCTATATATTGGGAATTAGGATCTATAGAGATAGATATAAGAGGTTGATAGGTCTTTCCAATCTACATAAATAGATAAGATGCTAAAGAGGTTTAGCATGGACCTCTCAAAGAAAGGATTCAATCTTCTAACTTATAAGAGGGTCTTTTTATGTCTATTTATCCTAAGACATAAGAATATAGAGAATGAATGAGAAAGGTCCCATATACATCAGCTGTATGGTTCATCATGTATGCTATGTTATGTACTAGACTTAATGTATCATTTGCTCTAAGTGTCATGAGCATATTCTAATCCAACTATTGAGATGAACATTAGGTGGCTTCCAAAAACATCCTTAAGTACTTGAGAAGGACTAAAGGTTTATTCTTAGTATATAGAGAAGGGAATTGGCAAGTCAGCAAGCATAAAATGCCAACTTTTAGTCTGACAAAGACCATTGTTGTAGGAGGTGCAGTTAGTTGGAAGAGTTCTAAAAAAGATAAAAGTCAGACTTGACTATCGAAGAAAAATACATTATTGCTTTCAATACAGTTAAGAAAGCAATATAGATCAAGAAGTTCATTTCTAAACTAAGAATGGTACCGACTATTATTAACCTAATACCTCTGTATTTTGATAACAATAGTGTGACACCCCTTACCCAATTCAATTGCCAGATCTAAATAAGGGATGCACATAGAAATGCATTTTCTAAACTTACATCATAACCTTACTCTTTAAAACATGATTTTAAAACCTTGTTAACAAAACAAGTCTTTCTTTAAAATATGGGTTAATAGAAACTTTTCAAAATCTAGGATTAATTCATATTTGGGAATACTCGTGTTGAAAATTTGATAGTATAATGGTTGTAACTGGACACTGACTAAAATGTGAATAGTAACTTGTATAGTAAAATACACTTTTATAAATAATTTCAACTCATTCTCCAACTCCTATGATCCTCAAGATCATAGACCATAAACAAGAATAATATCATACAAGCAAAACAATTTAAAACCAACTTTAATAAAGTTACAAACATTTAAAAACCATAATTTATATTTACATACAACTTAGGCCCACTTTTCCCAATATTACATCATATGGGTGCTTCATATCTATACATTACATAATTTAGATATATGTATAAAATATACCAAAAGAATCTTCTTCTCTTAACAACCTTGATGATATAAGGCTTTAGCTTAAATTGTCTCCTTACCTATACATCACAAAGGTAGACAATGCACTAAGCAATAGCTTAGGGGTGTAATCAAAATAACTTATACATTTGTACCATTTAATATCATACATAAATATGTGAAATAAAAACATTAAAATTAATGCATGATAAGTAGCTTTATAGATAACATACATGTGTGCTATAACATGTCATAAAACATAGACAATATGCATCATAAAGTCACACATCATTCATATTGTTATGTATCATGAAAACCATATTCATTCTTCTTTACTATTTAATTATTATGCCTATACTCAAGGAAACACATACACTATGGATAATAGAGTCTTGGTGGATCACCTAGGCCCTCGAAACAATATAAACCCTACATGTATTAGACTCAAAGGTCTATAAATAGATTTGAAGATCAAAATGCATTAAACCCAAAGGTCACAAATCATTATATGACTCATAGGTCAAACATAAGATGGCTAGTATGACCTCCATAACCTTGTAGGTCCAAAGACAAAAATATCATAGACTTGAAGGCCAAAATACATCACAACCCAAAGATTACATAATAACCCAAAGGTTATCGTATTATAACTTAAAGGTTACAGAGTTATCAAAGTACCATAGTAGCTTTTATCACTATTAGTTGACTGGTCAACCTCTCTGACTAAGTTGTTTACTTACATAAGCTACTAACCATATTTATTTTTAGTTTCACCTTTTTAATATAGCTTTTAATTAAATTAGTTTAGCCAACTAATAACTAAACTAGGCAAATGTATTATCTCTTGATTTATTCAAAATCATTATATCTTATTAAAAATTATCATACATTATATGTCATGAAAATGCCACATTAAAGCCATCTTTTAGCATAAGCTCAAAAAAATCCATAATGCCATTATTCTTTCATATATCTCTTTATAACATGTGCCTTATTATCAGAACATGAATAATATGCTTATATTAACATATTATCACAAAAAAAACTATAAAGCAATATGGCACACCATATGCTTTGGCAAAAATGGCATAACAAAGCATAAAATCACAAATCTCATGTGTATATCATTCATGTACCATAAAAAGCTCTTATAGTGTCATATTTTGCACAAATTAGGCCTCAAACACAAGGCCATCATGTTAGATCATTCGACCATACTAATATACACACATATATTTTTCATTTCCTCATATTACATGTTTAATTCACATATACGTAATTACTTACATCAAATTCATTCCATGGGTCATCCATTTCGTGTATTATATGGAACACACACTCATATATAATTGCATATAGGCCATTCGACCATGCCATCACATATGCATAAATATTGCATTCCTTCTTATTAGCTTCACAAGTTCTCTTAATCATTGACATTCATATAATCATGCACCATCCATAATATGCCTTATGTAAAGCATATACATACACACATACATACCATAATGCGATTTGGCTATTAAGCCTCTAAGCACTCATAAGCCTCATTCAATCATATTGCACATCTTTTTTCATGTCCACTTAATCATATACATCAATTTATGGACATACATCATTAATAGCATGCATATGTGAGACATACATACATATACATGCATTTTAGCCATTCAGCCATCATCCTCTGTACATGCTCCACATGTGTTTCAACCATATTAAATACTTTAATAAACATCCATAATGCCATTTAACATAATTAAATGTCATTAATACATATAATTAATCAAATGCACATAAACATACACGTATACATATTGCATATACATTAGGGCATATTCAAATTAATGCAACTTTTTTTATTACACTTACTTTAGTAGTTAAAATGCACCCACGAGGACTGTCTAAGTCTTTTCCATACCTTTACATCGAGTTTTATTGGGTTCCTTAACTATCTATAGTAGATTTAATATGTATAAATTTGTATAAAATCAACTAGACACTAAACACAAAAAGTGGACAACACAAACACACTCTTGGGCACTAAGGGAACATGGGAAAAATATCGAACTCAAAAAAACTTGATAAAAATGGGGTTATAATTCACCTATAACATAAATCATGAAAATCCATAATCTTTCTTGATTTCTTACTTGAATTGGTGTTTAGAGACCTTGGAGATGAAGAATTAGGGGTTAGTTAATAAATTAAAGAGTAAAAATAGGGAAAGAGAAAAATAAAAATAGAGGGTTGATGAGAGAAGAAATGGCATCAACTTATAGGGGAAAAAGAAAGAGAAAAGCACTATTCATCCATGAATAAAGAGTTAAATTATCTTATATAGAAAAATCTAACTTTTCCCTTCTTATCCCAATAGTCACCAAACTTTCATCTTTATATCCCATTAGTCCCCCATCTTTTACCTTTTTATCTTATTAATCCCTCATCTTCACTTCCTTCATGTTTAACAATCTAAATGATATCATTTTCACTTCAAATTTTACCCTTAATCATGTTATTATTAATACTTCCATTCAAAAAGATTAGTGTGAGATGACCTCAAGAAATACTATTCACATCTTAGGAAGTACTATTTATAACATTAGGTTTTTTTGAGTGCTACATTTCTTCCCCTCTTGAAAGAAATTTTATCCTTAAAATTACTTAGTTCAAACAACTGAGGGAACTGCTCTTTAATCTAATCTTTTATTTCCTATTAAGCTTCTTCTGTGCCATAATGTCTCTAGAGAACTTTCACCAATAGCACTGTCTTATTCCATAACTCTTTAGCTTTTCTTGCTAAGATCTTTATGGGTTCTTCTTTATGAGATAGATCTAGATTAATCTCAACCTCTTCTACTGATAAAACATATGTAGGATCTGATCTATACCTTTGAAGCGGAGATATGTGAAAAACATCATATACCTATTAAAGTTCAAGAGGCAAAGCTAGTTTATAGGATATTAGTGCCACACATTATGCCACTATGTATGAACTGATAAACCTTGGACTTAACTTGCCCTTCTTGCCAAAATGAAAAACTTTCTTCCAAGCTAAAACCTTGGGAAACACATTGTCTCCCACTTTGTATTGAATATATTTTCTTTTTAGATTAACATATAACTTTTGTCTATCTAAAGCTACTTTTAATCTATCTTTGATGATCCTCACTTTCTCCTTTATATCTTTGATCAAATTTAGTCTCATAAGCTTAGTTTCACTTAGCTTATTCTAGCACAAAGGAGTTCTACACTTCCTTTTATGCAATGCCTTATATGAAGCCATACCCAACTTGCTTGATAGCTAATGTTGTAAGCAAACTTTACCAATGACAAATAGCAATCTTACCTACCTTTAAACTCGATAGCACAACTCCTCAACATATCTTTAAGCATATGATAACCATTCTTATCATAAGCATCACACATAACTTGACATCAAAATCACTCAAGTATCAGAAGTTACTTGAATGACTCTTTCTGATTGACTATTAGTCTAATAATGAAATGTCATACTAAAGCTTAATTGAGTACCTAAGGCATTATGAAGTTTCTTCTAAAACCTTAATGTAAACCTCAGATCTTAATCTAATATGATTAAAGATGTCACTTTGTGCAATCTAATGATCTCATCAATGTATAACTCAGTAAGCTTCGATAAAGAGTATTCTATCCTCACTAATATGAAATGAGTAGTTTTACTCAATTGATCTACCATAATCCAAACTAAATCACATATACTCCTTGTCATAGGCAACCCAACAACAAAACCCATGGTGACCCTATCCCATTTCCATTATGGAATTGCTATAAGATGAAGTAATCCATATAGAACTTGATGCTCTACCTTCACTTGCTAACAAGTAAGGTACACTCTAATACATCCCTCTTTATACCAAGCCACTGATAAGGTATTTTCAAATCTTGATACATCTTAGAGCTACCAAGATGCATAGCACAAGGAGTACTATGAACATCTTGTAAAATCTACTTCTTCAACTCTTCTACATCTAGCACACATATCTTATCATAGAAGCACAAATAACCATCACTTTTGATCTCATACTTAGTAAGCTTCCACTCTTGGATAACACTTATCATAGTCATCAACCTATGATTATCCTTTTAACAATCCTTAACTTACTACAACAAACTAGGCTTTACTTACTTCTCTACTGACAAAGCATCATCACCCATAAAATATAATCTGACATTCATGGCTCTCATGATTGCCATAAACTTCTTGCTAAGAGCATCACCATTACATTGGCCTTTCCAGGATGATAATTGATTAAACAATCATAATCTTTGATTAATTCCATCCATCATCTCTACCTTAAGTTTAGCTACTTCTAGGTAGGAAGATACTATAGACTCTTATGATCAATGTAGACATAACACTTTTCTCTATAGAGATAGTATCTCTATATCTTAAGAGCAAACACAATAGCCGCAAGCTTTAAATCATGAGTAAGGCAATTCTTCTCATGCAGCTTTAGCTGTCTCGAAGCGTAAGTGACAACTTTGCCTTCTTGCATCAAAACACAACCTAACCTATTATGAGATGGATCAGTATAGATGGTGAAGTCCTTCCTAGAAATTGGTTGTACAAAGCTCAAAGCCTTTGTCAACATCACTTTAAGCTTATGAAAACTTTCTTGAAATTAGTTATCCCAAACAGACTTAACATCTTTCCTCAATAACTAAGTCATAGGTGCTATAATCAAAGAGAAACCTTTGACAAACCATCTCTGTTACCTTGCCAATCCAAGGAAACTCCTGATCTTTGTAGGGTTCCTAGGTGGCTTTCACTTTATAAATGCCTTAATCTTACTAGGATCAATTCTTATACCATCTATAGAAGTTATGTGTCTAAGGAAAGACACCTTATTTTACCAGAACATGCACTTGTTAAGCCTAGCATATAACTTCTCATCTCTTTAAACTTAAAGAACTATTCTAAATGTTGTTCATGCTCTTTTTTACTCTTAGAGTATATCAAGATATCATCTATGAAGATTGCCATAAACTAATCCAAGAAAGGTTAAAACACATAGTTTATTAGATCCATAAAAGCCAAAAGAGCATTGGTAAGCCCAAATGGCATTACTAAGAACTCATAATGGCTATATCTCATTTTGAACATAGCTTTCTCCTTATTAGATTCTTTAACTCTTAACTAATAATATCCAGATCTCAAATCAATCTTGGAAAACACTTCAACCCCTCTAAGCTGATTAAATAGATCATCAATCCATGGAAAAGGATACTTATTCTTAATGATCACCTTGTTCAACTATCTATAATCCACACATAACCAAAGAGAACCATCTTGCTTCTTAACAAACAACATTAGTGGTCCCTATTGTGATACACTCATCCTTATGAAACCTTTATCAAGCAATTCATGTAGTTAAAGCTTTAAGTCTTTTAACTTTATTAGAGTTATCCAAATATAGAGCTATCAATATTAGAGCAGTGCCAAGTAAAACCTCAATAGTTAACTCGAGTTCTCATTCAGGTGGCAAACTGAGTAACTCTTTAGGAAAAACATAAAAAAACTTTGACACCACTAGTATAGAACTTGCATTTAGCTCTCCTTTGCAGGTATCATAAACATGAGCCATAAAAAGCTTGACAACCCTTCCTTAAGATCCATCTTGCTATAATAGTCGAGATAACATTAGACAAAAAGTATATCCTTCTACCTATAATTGTGATCTCAGCCCCATATTTAGTCTCAAAAGATAACTCTTTTGGTTGCAGTTTACAATGGCTTAATACTTAAAAAACCAATCCATGCCCAATATCAAGTCAAACTCATTAAAAGGCAACTCAATGGGATCAGCCAAAAACTTGTGCCCTTGCGTAATTAAAGGACATTATTTATCAACCTTGTCACTAAGACCTCCTTACTTATAGGGTTGCTAACCATAATCTTTATATCAAGATACTTTGAAGCTAACCCCTAATTTTGTGCTCATGCTATGCATATATATTAGTGTGTAGACCTTGGATATATCAAAGCTAAAGTAGAAAAATCAAAGAGAAGGAAAGTACTGGAAATGACATCTAGTAAATTGGCCTTCTTCTTGGCTTTAATAGCATACTGCTTGGCAAGAGCTTTGTTCTTAGTTCTAAAGTTTGATGGGCCGCTCTGAGCTCCCTCTACTCTCTCTCTATGATCTCTTTTCTAGCCTCTGGTATAAGTAGGTGCAGATTTTTATTTAGCATTAGATCTCTTTGAACATCTTTATGGAAATGATATGATAACTTATATGTAAAGCACATAACCGACTTTAACTTTTAACACTCCCCTTATTATCTCTTGTAGCAAGTTTGACATTAAGGTAACTGGCCACTCTTGGTTGTAGACACTAGAGTACTGGCAATTTAAGATTGCTACTATTTAGCTGTACTTTTGTCCCCTGATTTATCGTTTGAGATTAACTTTATCTTTATGTCCATTATAGTGCCCTAGTCTGATGTCTCTTGAACTTTTTCCCTATCTATTGATCTGCACTAAAAGCTCCTTAAGCACTAGATCACTTCTTCTAATAAAACTATCTCTTCTCTTTTTGTACCCTCTCAATAAGATGACAAACAAACACTAACTTTAAGAAGTCTCAAATCTTCATCGAAACCACTTTTGACTTGATGCCTATATGTAATCACTTCTCAAACTTTTTACATTTTTCAACCTTAATAAATATCATTTCTTTGGCATACTGACTTAGCATAGCAAAGTCTTTCTCATATTCCCTAATAAACCTTTACTCTTACTTTAAATCTATGAACTGTTGTCTCCTCTCATCTAGGTAATTCTCTATAATGTACTTTTTATGGAACTTTGCCAAAAAGAAGTCTCAGGTCAGCTCATTTTTTACCTTGTGCTTTGTCAAATATTCCAACCATTTAGATGCCTTTTCTTGCAAGAGAGATGTGGCATATATAACCTTTTCTTCTAGGGTGCATCTCATCTATTTCATAATTTTCTCTATTTAGTATAACTAGTATTCTACTTTCCTAGGCTCTACAATACCTTTACCCTTAAAGTTTGTCACTTCCATCCTCATAACTCTCTCAAGATAGGTTTTTTAGAGAGTTAATGGTACTTTAGGTTCTTATACTAGTAGTGGAGGTGTAACTACTGTAGCCTATCTCTGAAATTATAACATCTCCTATAGAGATATTAGTAGTACTTGCCTCACCACACTACTCAAAATATATGTAACCTTGGTAGCACTAGTGCCACAACCATTGGAGTATAACTCTCGACTTCTTTGTCACTATGCGATCCCGAAGCACTCATCTTATCTATAGGTAAGAGGACAATTTATAAGCCTTAATATCCTAAATTATGAGATGTATAAACTTAATACCTAAAGCTCTTATATGTTATCTAGGAACACCTGAATTAGAGTTCTAATACCACTAGATGTGAACCTTTTACCCAATCTGGTCGCCAAACCCGAATAAGTAATGCACATAGAAATGCATTATCCAGACTCACATCAAAACTTTACTCTTTAAAACATGATTTTAAAACCTTGTTAACAAAATAAGTCTTTCTTAAAAATATGGGTTAACAAAAACTTTTCAACATCTAGGTTCAATTCACATTTGGAATTTTTTATGCTTAAAATCTAGTAGCATAACAGCTATACCAGGACATTAACCCAAATGTGAATAGTAACCTATATAGTAAAACATACTTCTATAAACATTTTTAACTCATTCTCTAACTCATGTGATCTTCTTGCTCACCCTAATCAATTGACATCTCCGAATCACAAACCATGTAACAAGAATAATATCATATAAGCAAAATAGTTTAAAACTGAGGAGGCCTTAGGAATGCTAAATTCCCTTATGTGCCTTAAGATGGGTGTATATGCATATTAGGTGAAAAATACCCTTTTAGGCATTATGTGAGTTGGTCATGTGATTTTTAGTTTATTAATCATGGTTGTATAATGAATGTGTGGTATGTGTATATTATAGCAAATTTATGAAGGTGGATAGAATGGTGTAGTGCCATAGCATTAGTAACTTTCTTTCATGCTTAGCTGAGGCTAAATGTAGTTATATAATTATAAATAAGCATGACATGAAATGTTTAGACATAATGAGTGGAAATGAAATTCTATGCATATGTTAGTGTGTATATGGCCATAGAAGGTGATAAATGAGCATTGTGTTTGTGTTTGAAAATGGATATGTTAGATGTGTGATAAAGAACACTAAATATGCCTATATCACCTAGTATGGTCGAATGGCCTATAATAGGTAATATGCTTGATGCTTTATACTTTGTGAAAGAAATTGGGTATGCATGTTATTTCTCATAATTTAACATGATTGTAGCTAATGTTGTGAAAGAAATAAGGGTTAAGAGCATAAAATGCCTTAAACCCAAAAATGACCCAAAAAGAGCTCTTAAGAGCATAATATACCATAATTTGAGAAATAATGACTTTAAAGGAATAAAATAACCTAAATGGATTTTATGACCTCATTTGAATGTGTTTATGATAAAAACATGCTAAAAATCCATACATGAGATGGAAAAGCATGATTTTTGTG
>CANXYI011809708.1:0-10312 GCA_948208565.1 Hura crepitans
AGGTTTACAAAACCATATATCATTTAGAGTTACAAAACCAAACTAATTTACACAGATTAGGCCGAATCCCTCTATTAGATCACAAGAGTACTATAAACGATATTACATCATTATACATTTACAAAAGAAACAAAATATACCTAGAGGGTAATTCTTCATGTCTCTTGTGGTGTAAAGGCTTTAACTCTGATCTATACTTTTCTTCAACCTAAGCATTACAAAAATAAGCAATGCGCTAAGTATAAAGCTTAGTGGTGTAATCACTTTAACATGAACACTTATATTAAATCGATTATACATTGAACATGTATTAGCAATAGTCATTATGTTGAAATAACTTACATATTACACAACATGCAATAATCAAGTGATATACCATATATATAATCCTATACAGTGTAGAGTAAACAACAAGCTTAAGAATATGATCATCACATAATCAGCATAACAATACGCATATCATACTTTATTTACATGCCATGAAAACGAAATCATATGTCAAGCTATATTACTTAATCATTAACCAGGATAGGTATTAGTTTAATTAATACCCCTAATATCAGTATAACTATCTAAAGCTAGATAGCGAACTCACGGTATCATGCCTAAAAGCTCAAAGTATCACGCTCGAAGGCTCAAAGTATCATGCCCAAAGGCTCATGGTATCATGCTCGAAGGCTCATGGTATCATGCCCTAAGGCTCACGGTATCATGCCCTAAGGCTCACAGTATCACACCTAAAGGCTCATAGTATCATGCTTAAAGGCTCACGGTATCATGCCCAAAGGCTAGTGCTCATTAGCATAACAAACTGACCCATAGGTCTCATACCCGAAGGTACATTAGCGGCTGCTAAAATCTTAATCAGTCGATCCACGTATGTAAACTAGTTTATCTAGAGGTATAGGCATAACTAGATTGATCATGTTCTATTAGTTTAGCCATTAGCATCCCATAAACCATGTATGTACTCATGATGCCTTGTATATAACATAAACACACATATATGCACCTACACCTTCTCAAGGCCATTCGGCCTCCACAAATGCACACATATAGCATGCATTAACTCATACTTGACATACATTACACCATTTGCCATCTCAACCATTTATATTGCATTCAATCCTATTAATTGCATTAAAAGCAAATATCACATATTATGCCCATTTACACATAAACATATATTCATGTATTTTAAACATATTAACATGATTACATGTACTTAATAACATCATGTGGTATGCTCGAAGCCATCTCACGCCTTTCCTTTGCCCAGAGAATCACGGGTTGACGTTTCGCCTACGAATTTAAATGGTCAAGATTTAGCAAAAATCATATAAAATCACATGAGCTCCGAAAAATCAAAACGAGGACATTAAATGACCCTTGGATAAGTAACGAACATGAAAAAAATGTCAAAACTCAAAAATTCTTACCCGAACGAAAAATAATTACTAATCACCTCGAGTTTCTCTACGCGATTTCTCCCAAACCGCTCTGCCAAACCAAGTGATTTTGGTGTCTATGGAAAGCTCTCAACACGAGCTTTTCGTCTACTATAATTTTCGGAGGTGGATGGTGCCAATTGAAGAAGAAAAGAGAGGAGAGGGGGATTGGGGAGTTGTTGGTAAAGAGAAGAGAAAAACAAAAGAAAATGAAGAAAGGAAAAGAAAATGAAAAAGAAAAGAATTATTTGGTATTTATACTTTTTGGAATATTTAATTTTCCTTCCTTTCGGGTTTATTTTAACTCCTCTCAGGAATCCGAATTAAACAATTCACACCTCCAAAAATTAGATAAATCAAAGTTCTATATATCAGCAAAATCTCGAGTTCGAAAAATGAAAGGAACTAAGAAATGTAACATAATTACTCAATTAATAATTCAAAAGAATTACTTCCCGATGTCTAAAAATTCCGATTCCAATGCCAATAGGTTTGTCAGAATATTTAAGTATTAGATTGTATAATTCTTGAATTATTTTGAGCAACTTTTTATTTATTTTAAGGTTTAACTTTGCCTGTGGCAGTATTCACATGATACTGTTGCAAAATCTTGTTTATTGTTTTTAGCCATCCAAACAACTTTGAATTTACTTCAAACTTCACCCAAAATTCTCTCATAATTATTACTTCCTGATGGACTACTTTGTGCGACTCGGATTTCGAGAAATATTATTCATCCCGAGAAGTACTATTCACGAGAGTCAGAATTTTTTTGTCGTTACATTAAGACATTGCAAACAATTATAAATAATATATAGAAGTATCATGATATAAATAGAAAATCTTTTACATTATTTCACAAGGTTTAACCATATGAATATAACCTTATTGCATAAGCTTTAGGGCATACATCAAACACCCATGGACCATGTAAGAGGGTGTAGAACTAAGTATTAGAGATTAACTTTAGGAATTTGCAAAGTAACAAAGGTTGAAACCTCAATAAATTTTCAAGTTAGTGCCTTTCTAGCCTATGAAAATTGTCTAGCATGTACAGAACCTTAGTAATAGGTGCATGGCTAATATACATTTAAATATATAATCTAATAACTATTGCTCTATAAATTTTAGAGAGTTGACAGTGTAAATAGTGTAATAAGCATATAAACTCATTTAAAAGAGAAAAACCTTGAAGTAGTATATTGGATGGAATGTTTATGAGAGTGATTGAATAAATTAAATTTTAGGGGTTAATAACAGAATAATGGTAAGGAAATAGAAATGATTATGAATGGTGATTAAGACTAGAAATTAAGGAATTTTAGTAAGGAAATTTGTTGGGATTATGTAGCAGATGACTGCAATGAGAGAGAGAGAGAACAAGGGTTAAGTTGCTACAAAGCGGTTGATGAGATACAAGAAAGCATACACATATGGCTGCTCAAATTGGACAGAACAATTGTTGTCAAACAACAACAATTTTGGTAGTTTTTTTCGCATTTTTGCTGCAGAAATTAGTAGGTTAGCCAATTGACTTCCTTGTTATCGAATGTCATGAGTTTTGATTATCTCAAATTATGAGAAAGACCTTGAGAATTTTGATGCTTTTAAATTTTCTATCTAATGTCTTTAACTAAAATCGACAAATTATGGTAATATGTACAAGAACCCGCAATTACAGTTGCACTGTTCATTCTTGAACACCTTCAACTATTAATTAAATTAAATAAGCATGTTTGAAAGTGATAAAGTAGATTAAGTTAGTTGATAAACAAAATTAGAAATGAATTTTTCATTAATGTAGCAAAAGAAATTTGATTAGGAAAAGTAATTACAAATTTTTGAACTTGAAGCGAGTACTAATATAAACAAGTCACGTGTGCATGTAAGGAGAGATAAAAAGGTCCTCATATTTTTTATGTTTTCTGCATTGAGTAGTATGTCTTACTTGTGAATAGTAATTGAAACTTCTCACATGTGAGTGATTGCTTGACAATGGCTATTTAATTGAAATGAATGCAAGTAAATATATATATAAAAAGAAAATGCATAACTTGTAGTTGTTGAGTGTTAATAATTTACTTAGAGTTGAGTTTAAATCTTTATTAGTTGATAGACTTCAAAGTCGTTGAAGTTGGGATGGAGGTATTTTTGCTATTAGATTATAGCAAAGAGTTTATTTTAGTTATAAGGACATTTTTAATTGCTATTTGAGAATTTGTGGAGGGGACTAATTAAGTTGCTATAGTTATTGATGCAAAGCAGCAAATACACTACTCTTTGACTACTATATATACTATGAGAAATTCAAAATTGCTAGGAAATTTGTCGTTAAAGAATTGCAGCTTATTGTTGTCATAGTGAAGTTTTAGTTTAAAAGCTTACTATTAGAGAGTAGGGATAAGAGATTAAAAAGATAAACTTTATGGATATGTTAGGGTTGGTTGCTACTGTAAGCAAAGTGATTGTTTATGCATGTTGTCAACTGAAATAAGATTCAAACATATAATAGATTACAAGGTTAATTGGTGGGCTAAATGCAGTGGCTAAAGTGGGAATGGTAAAGGCTAGAATCTCTATAATTGCTAGGATGCATTTCAACAAGGAAACTTAGAAAATAGCAGTAAAAGCTACCAGGTTACTGCTCCATCACTGCAAATCAACTTGTTTTATAATTATAATTTCTTTGATAGGTTGCGGGAACAATAAGGCATGTAAGTTAAGCTACAAAGATGTGTTAGCAATAAAGTAATTGTTGTTGATAGCATTTTGCTAATATAACAAACAGCAAGAATTTTTTATTTTGAATATGTGCATGCTGCCAATTATGAATGTTCTCATATTATTTCTTCTGCAACTAGCTTGTTGAGTTCTATGGTTACCTTATTAGGATCTAATGAATTTCTTTTAGCACTATTCGCACTTCATTGCTAAAAATGTACCAATATCGTAATTAATCTATAACCTATGCAAATAGATGGCGCCCCTGTTATTTACAAGTGTATTTACACTTTAATGGAACTATATAATGCATGTGTTAAAAGGACTTTATTACAGATAAAGGTTTTGTAGAGAAATGATAATATAAAAAAATCTAAATAAGAAATAGAGAAAACTAAGGGGATCATGGTAACCCCACTTATCCACTTAAGGTGTGTGCCCTAGTTTCGAGGATAAAGTTGCCTAAGTAGGGAAGAGTTCTAACGCCTAGATTTTTTCCAGGAGAGAGAAAATGAGTAAATAGAAAATAAAATAAAGAGGGTATTTTGGAATTTTAAACCTAAGATTATTAATAATTCTAAGTAAACGGAGGAGTCCAAGAAAGGAAATAGAGATTAATTATGAAAATAGGAAACTTTAAAAATTTTAGAAACGTATAATAGAGGAGTTTAATATATTTAGTTCTAAAGCAAAATAATTACAATAAGGAAATTTAATGAAATAAAAAAATTTGAGTAAATTCACAAGATAAAAAGAAAATATATTAGAGTACATTGCAAATGCTAAAAACATAAACATAAGTTATATTTAATTGAAATTTCATTTTTTTAGCAAGAGGAATATCAAGAAAGGACTTAAATCAAATATAATTAATTAAAAAGAACATAGCAATAATTAAAAGACTAAATAGTTAAAAAGATGTAAAACTAATTTTAATTAATTCAGGATGACTTAAGTAATTTAAACATTTTTTACATTACAATAGAATTTAATAGAATAAAAAATTAAATAGATGAAGAGCAAATTTGGAGAATTTGAAAGACAAATGAGATATTGCAAGAAAGGAGTAACAAACACAAGGAAGTGTATAAGATTCCCAATTACACTAAAAACCATTTTTTTGTTCTTCAACTTTAGAAATGTTCCCAAAAAAAGCGAAGAAAATTTCTCCCAAGTATACTAGTTTTAAAGATTTAGCTATAGAAGTGGATACATGATTAATTAATTTTGAAAATTTCAATTGTGGGAATGGATTTTTGGAAGCGAGTTTGGCCTACCTCTGTTGCAAAAATTTCAGCAGGGAAATTCGGCTAATTTGGGGCACAATTTTTCTCTGCTTCAAAAGTTGCTAGGTTGTAGGAGATTGACAGCTATAGAACTAAGTATTAAAGTTAAAGGTTAACTTGAGGAAATTGGTAGAGTAAAAGAGGTTAATACCTCAATAAATTTTCAAGTCAGTGCATTTCTAGTCTATGAAACTTGTCTAGCATGTGTGGAACCTTAGTAATAAGTGCGTGAATGATATATACATTTATATATATAGTCTAATAACTGGTGCTCTATAAATTTTAGAGAGTTGATAATGTAAATAAGGTAATAAGCATATGAACTCATTTAAAAGAGAAAAAAGCTAGAAGAAGTATATTAGATGGAATGTTTATGAGAGACAAGTAATTGAATAAATTTAACTTTAGAGGGTAAAAATGGAGTAAGGGTAATATCAAATGATTATGAATAGTGATTAATGATGGAAATTAAGGAATTTTAGTAAGGAAATTTGTTAGAATTATGCAGCAGATGGTTGCTACTAAGAAAGAAAGATAGGATAAGGGTTAAGCTGCTACAGAGCAGTTGACGACATGCAGGAAAACATATACATATTATTGCTTAAATTGGATGGAACAGTTGCTATCAAACAGCAGTAATTTTGGTCATTTTTCTGCACTTTTGCTATAGAAATTGGTAGGTTAACTAGTTGACTTCCTTGTTATCAAATGTCATGAGTTTTTTATTGTATCAAATTGTGGTAAAACCCTTAAGAATTATTATGCTTCTAAATTTGCTATACAATGTCTTTAGCTAAAATAGACAAATTATGATAATATGTATAAGAACCTGTAGTTACAGTTGCACTGTTCATTCTTCAACTCCTTCAACTATTAATTAAATTAAATAAGCATGTTTTACAGTGATAAAGTATATTAAGTTGCACGCTAAATATAATTGGAAATGAATTTTTTATTAATATAGCAAAAGGGAGAAATATGAAGAAAAAGTAATTATAAATTTTTGAACTTGAAGCAAGTATTGCTATAAACAAGTTGCATGTACAGGCAGGAAGAAAAAAGAGGTCATATTTTTTTATGTTTTTGGCATTATGAGTAATATGTGTTATGAATAGTAATTGAGACTTTTTCACATGTGATTGATTGCTTTGCAATTGATATTTAATCGAAATGAATGCAAGTAAATATAGATATAAATGAAAATTCATAACTTGTAGCGGTTGAGTGCTAATAATTTACTTATAGTTGAGTTTAAATATTTATTGTTCGATAGATTTTGGAGTCGTGAAAGCTAAGATGGAGGTTTGTTTGCTGTCACTTTATAGCTAAGAGTTTATTTTATTTCTAAGGCTTTTTTTATTACAATTCGAGAATTAGTTAAGGGGGCTAATTAAGTTGTTGCGGCTGCTAATGTAGAGGAGTAAATACACTACCCTTTAACTGCTATAATATTATGAGAAATCCAAAAATTGATAAGAAATTTGTCATTGGATAGAATTTTAGCTTATTGTTATCATAGTAAGTAATAGTTTAATTTAAAATCTTATTATTAATGAGTAGGGTTAAAAGATTAAAAAGATGAACTATACGGATATGCTAAGGTTGGTTACTATTGTAAGTGAATGTTGTCAGTTGAAATAAGATTCAAAACGTATCATAGATTACAAGGTTAATTGGTAGGCTAAATGCAATGTTTAAAGTGGGAATACTAAAGGCTAAAACCTTTATAATTGCTGTCAAGCATATCAGCAGCATGGAAACTCAGAAAATAGCAGCAAAAGCAGCTAGGTTGTTGCTCTATCACTGTAAATCAACTTGTTTTATAATTATAATTTCTTTGATAGGTTGCAGGAACAATAAGGGCTTGTAAGTTAAGCTATAAAGTTGCACAATTTCCATTAAATTGTTAATAATAAAGTAATTCTTGTTGACAACATTCCGCTAATATACTGGCAGCATGAATTTTTTTATTTTGAATCCATGCTTATAGCCAATTTCGAATGTACTCATAGTATTTCTTCTACAACTAGCTTGTTGAGTCATATGGTTGCGTTGTTAGAATAGAATGAAATGTTTTACTATTGTTCTTACGTTATTACTGAAAATGTACCAATATCATAATTAATCTATAACCTGTGCAAACAAATGGTGCCCTTGTTATTGCAAGTATATTTACGCTTCTAAGAAAAGAGAAAGAAAAGGGGATTTTAAGGAACTTTCATTAAGGTATTGCCATTGGAAACTCGGTTAATATGTAAAATGGTTTGAAAAGGAATTCCAAATGGATATGTGTAGTAGACATGCAGTGAGCATTCAAACCATGGTTTTATTGTATAATACTTGTTGATTTAAAACTTAATTTGCTACTTGAATAGCTATTTTATCTACTGGTTTTAAATATGGTAGCAAGAATTGTATATCATATATGTAAGTGTTATCTTGCAGTATCTAAATCTAGCATAACTGAATCAACATAAATGATTTTTTCAGTACAAATTAAACATTAAAAGCCTTACAAGTTGAAGTGCGTAGGATGAAATTATTGAAACTTCGGTGTACTTGAATATGCATGTGGATAAGATGGGCTTATGTTCTTGAGGTCAAATCTGAATAACTATAAACAATAATCATAGAAATTGAAAAACGTACTAAATTCTCTTATTTATGAACCATATGACTTGAAGGGAAAGTGACTAGTCATATAGTAAGCCCAGTTATTGTCTAGTGTTGTTATTTAGAAGTCAAATGCCAAATAGGGGCCTATGGAGGTAGATTTGCATGCGGTATCATGTTCTATAGTTTTAGATGTTGACACTTGAAGTATAGTGTTCAAGCCTCACGATAGATGGCTTATTTATATAGCACCTCACAAAGTGCAGTCCTTATAATTTCACAGTAAGCAAGCACCAAATGAAGTTGTTGTATTACAGACAAATAGTGTAAAACAACACTTCAAAGAAAATGTTTGCAGCTAAGCCTCATAGTTTACAAATGATTGAAAATGGCACCTCCGAATCACAAGTTTTCAGTTTTTTACCGATTCATAGTAAGTGAGCACCTATAAAGGCTGCAACACTATAGACAGACAGCGTAAAATAGTACTTGAAAGAAAGTATCCGTAGCTTCGCTCTATTATCTGAACTCTACAGTCTATTCCAAATAGAAAGTTAGGCAAATTAATAAAGAAAAAAGAGGATAAGTGATTTATAACCAAATCACACACACACACACGCACATATATATATATATATATATATATATAAATATTGAAGCTTTATGATATCTATTTTTTTTGCATACATAGTTTGACAAAATAAATTATAAGAACCTTAATTTATGGTAATATGTGATAAAGTAGTCAATGGCTTGTATGGCTTGCCTTTGAGTTTTATATTACAAGTGTGCCTTATATTTTATAATAGTATAAACTTTTGTATAAAAATATGGTAATTATATATGTTAAATTTGCATGTATTCTTGCTATCATTTTGTTTTATGTATTTATAGTACATCTAGCCGAGGCAATTATCAACTGGTCATCCAAACTAGAATATGCACCACTAAGCAAGTTTTGCTTAACCCGTGTGTTTTGTCCTATGCGCAAGTTCTGGTGTAAGAATGGAAGAAAAGAAGAAAGCCAGAGACACAAGTCTGCATCAGAGCTCAGAGGCCAGAATTTGTTGTTCTTTTAGGGAAATAGTTAATTCGAAATTATTAGATAATGTTTTTATAGCTTTGATTGTGTAAACAATAATCGCTTTTGGCTGTAAATTTATGATGTATCAAATAACATATATAAACATTTAAGTTTTCTTTTGCAGTACGTGAAAACATAAAAATTTTATGAATGTATTTGATATCATTATCAATTAAGTGTAAAGTCGAGTATAAAGTAATAGATTTTAATGATGAAACACTTGAAAGGCATGAGATTATTACATTTATTGATGTCTGTGGACATACATTAGTTTTGAGATTTAATGAATGAGATGTTTGAAAGTTATTACTTTACGAAATTAATATAGCATGAGTGAAATTTACAATAAAAGGTAAGTATATAGTGGGTATGAAGTTTTTGTGATGGACTTGTGAATAGGTTTTAAAACTCCACAAGCAGACAGTGGCCCTCGTTCAGCTGTTATGCAGCCGAACATAAAGGTTGCTAACTGGCAATTAAATTACATGTGAAACTTTAAAGATTTAAAAATAAAATTCCCTCATTCATATTAATTAAATAAAAAAAGTGTATGTTCGCTCATAATCTTAAACAAAGTGACTATAATATATTATATGCGAGTTCGAACTAGTATAAGACACATGTACAGCATAGCTAGGTAACAGCCTCCGAGGTTGTTACCTAACCATTTTAAACTAATAAAGGGACATGGTTCTTTCAATTCGACCTCTTGTTTTTGAACACCATCAAAATGGGTCTTTAAATATTCTTTCATCAAACACTAAAGCATTACTTACCAACATGCGTTTTTACTCGCCACTGATTTTTCGTTCTTCATTTTTTCTTTCTACCGCCAATATTAGGGGTGTTCAAATTAGGTATAACCCATCCAAACTATTTAAACCAATTTAATTAAACCAATTAACTTTAAAAGTAAATAGCTTATAGTAACCCATTTAATCCATTATTATTTGTAAAAAAAATATGGTATAATCCATGGGTTATCATATAACCCACCCAATTAATGGCATTACTTATAGAAGTCAATTATATCAATTAAATCTATTAATTTCTGACCTGAAATCCAACCAAATATCCGAACGGATCGATCCAAAACTAACTCAAATAGATCAGATCACGTGACAATTGGAATGACCCGAATTTTAAAAAAATATATTTTT
>CANXYI011809860.1:0-28401 GCA_948208565.1 Hura crepitans
TTTAAATTAAGTGGTTATTAAGTAATACATCTATAAATAACAATAATAGTATCATTATCACCCTAAGACTCTTTTATAAGTGAGTAGCACATAACCATTCACTTTTAATTAACTCCCCCTTTTGGGATATATTATTAAAGCTAGACGAAAATGGGTATCTACAGGTGCAACACGAAGACTTCTCAAGAGATCACCCATCTTAGTACTACTCTCACCAAAAACATGATTAACTTCGGAGTTCTGATGGGATTCGGTGCATCAGTGCTAGTATGATTGCACCCGTGGTGTTATGCAAGGCGTTAGTACATGAGTGCTCGATAATGTAGACACAGCAAGCTCTACTGAGAGAAAGATGGGCTGTCAAAAACGTAGAGGAGGTAAGATGGGCAGTTGGTCAGATCTAGTATGGATCGTACATGGATGATAGTTGGAGTTAGTGACTCTCTTAGGGTTCCCTCATCTGCGATCCCTAGGGAAGAGGATCAAGTTGGCCCTTGCAAATAGCTTGATGCATTATCTCTCTTTAACCTTTTAGCGAAATGCAGCAAAAGGAAGGAAAATCCATAGACCGACCCCATCGTCTCCATCCCATAGGAACTACGAGATCACCCTAAGGATGCCTTCATAGAATTGCCCTAAAGGTGCATAAGTGCGTGTGCAAATTATCCGAGCCGCATGGGAGGGCCATAGGTTGTGCAGCTCAGGATTAGAGCGAAACTTAAAAAGCGAGCATTAGTACATTAGGGCCCTAGAATACGGACACAGAATTATCTGGGTGGTAAGGGGGTCACGAGCAGTGTGACTTAGGATTGGAACAAAATTCAAAAAGCAGGCCCTAGGGAATTGTCGAGCCAGAAGCTCAAGGTCCATTATCAAGACTTTGAGCTACAAAGGAGGGAAAAAGGTGACATTTAACTTCAGAGTTTCATTAGGATCCAGTGCATTAATGCCAATATGATTGCACCCGTCATGCCATTCAAGGCATTAGTACATGAGGGCCTGAGAACTAAGACACGTAGAATTATCTATATGGCAAGGGGGGTCATAGGAGGTGCAACTTAGGATTGGACCAAAATTCAAAAAGTGGGCCCCGAGGAACTATCGAGTTAAAAAAAGGATAAGAGGGAAATGGGCCCAAAACAGGGGAAAAAGCGGGAAAAAGAATAGTGCAACATGAGGACTTCCCCAGAGGTCAGCCATCTTAATACTACTCTTGACAAAACATGTTTAACTTTAGAGTTATGTTAGGATCTAGTGTATTAGTGCTTGTATAATCACACACATGGTGTCATGTAAAGCATTAGTATATGAGCACCTAGCAACATAGGCATAGCGGGCCCGAGAAGGAGGAGGAGAAAGGGCTTAAAATTACCCCGAGGGTGCATAAGGGCGCATACAAATTATTCGAGCCACACGGAAGGGCCACTAGCCACGTGGCTCAGGTGTGGAGCGAAAGCAGGAAAGCATGCACTTGAGAATCAATGAGCTGGAAGCTCAATGTTCATCATCGGGGCTTCTGAGGTGTGGAGGATAGAAAAAGGAGACTTTTAACTTCAAAGTTCCGATTGGAATCTAGTACATTAGCATCGGTACAATTGCACCCATCATGCCATGCAAGGTATTAGTACTTGAGGGCCCGGGAACATGGACATGGCAAATTATCTAGGTAGTAAAGGGGGGTCATAGGTGGTGTGACATAGGATTGGAGCAAAATCCAAAAAGTGGGCCTCGGGGAATCATTGAACCAGGAAATCAATGTCCATCATCGGGCTTCGGGCAGCGGAGGAGGAAAAAAAGGAAAAGAGGGAAATAGGCTCGAGATGAGGAGGAAAAGCGGGAAAAAGAAGGGTGCAACACAAGGACTTCCTAAGAGGTCACCCATTTTAGTACTACTCTTCCCAAAAAAAGTTTAACTTTGGTGTTCTAATAGGATCCGATGTATTAGTACTGGTATGATCGCACCCGTGGTGTCATGCAAGGCGTTAGTACATGAGTTCTTAGCAACGTAGATGCAGCGAGCCTAAAGAAGAAGAGAAAAAAGGACTTAGAATTACCCTGGGGGTGCATAAGGGCACGTGCAAATTATCCAAGCTGCACAGGAGGGGCACGAGTGGTGCAGCTTAGGATTGGTGCGAATCTCAAAAAATGGGCCCCTAAGAATTGATGAGTCAGAAGCTCAAGGTCTGTCATCGAGGCTTAAGGTACAGAGGAGGGAAAAAAGAGACATTTAACTTCGAAGTTCCAATTGGATCTGGTGCATTAATGCCAATACGATTGCACTCATCATGCCGTGCAAGCATTAGTACATGAGGGCTTGAGAACATGGACGTGGCTAATTATCCGAGGGGCAAGGGGGGGTCACAGGCGATGTGACTTATGATTGGAGCGAAATCTAGAAATCGAGCCCCGGGGAATTGTTGAGTCAGGAGTTCAACATCCATCATCGGACTTCAAGTAGCAAAGTAAGGAAAAAAAGGAGAAGAGGGAAATAGACCCGGGACAGGGGGAAAAGTGGGGAAAAAAGGGTGCAACATGAGGACTTTCTAAGATGTCACCCATCTTAATACTACAGTCACCTAAAAATGTATAACTTCAGAGTTTTAATGGGATTCAATACATTAATGCTAGTATGATCACACATGTGGTGTCGTGCAAGGCATTAGTACATGAGTGCTCGACAACCTAAATGCGGTGAGCTTAAAAAAGAGGAGAAAAGGCCTTAGAGTTACCCTAAAGGACATAAGGGTGTGTGCAAATTATCCAAGCCGTATGGGTAGACCAAGGGCTGCACGACTCAGGATTAGAGCAAAACTCGAAAAGCAGGCCTCAAGAATCAGCAAGTCGAAAGATAAAGGTCCATCATCAGGGCTTCGAGGAGCGAATGAGGGAAAAAGGAGACATTTAACTTCAAAGTTTCCATAAGATTCGATGCATTAGAGTCGGTACAATTACACCCATCGTCCCGTGTAAGAAGTTGTACATAAGGGCCTGAGAACACAGATATGGTGAATTATCTGGGTGGCAACGGGGGGTCACTGGCGGTGAGACTTAGGATTAGAGCAAAATTTGGAAAGTAAGGCCTGAGGAATCATTGACTTAGGAGTTTAATGTCCATAATCGAGGCTTCAAGTAGCGAACGAGGGAAAAAAATGAGAAAAGGGAAATAGGCCTAGGATAGGGGAAAAGCGGGAAAAAGAAGGTTCTAACACAAAGACTTCCTAAGAGGTCATCCATTATAGTACTACTCTTACCCAAACATGTTCAACTTTGGAGTTTTAATGGGATCGAGTGCTTTAGTATTGGTATGATCGCACCCGTGGTGTCGTGTAAGGTGTTAGTATATGAGCGCTCGGCAACGTAGACACGCCATGCCCGAAAAGGAGGAGAAAGGCCTTAGAATTGCCTTGAGGGATATAAGGGCATGTGCAAATTATTCGAGCTGCGCAGGTTAAGATTAAAGCAAAACCTAAAAAGCGGGCCCCCGAGAATCAATGAGCTGGAAGCTCAAGGTCCATCATCGAGGCTTCAAGGCACGAAGGAGGGAAAAAGGTGATGTCTAACTTCTGAGTCCCAATGGGATCTGGTGTATTAGCACTAGTACGATTGCACCTGTTGTGCCGTACAAGGCATTAGTACATAAGGGCCCAGGAATGCAAACACGGTGAATTATTCGGTTGGCAAGGGGGGTCATGGGCAGTGCAACTTAGGATTGGAGTGAAATCTAGAAAGCAGGCCTTGGGGAATCATCGAGTCAGGAGTTCAGTGTCCATCATCTGGGCTTCAAGCAGCGGAGGAGGGAAAAAAATGAGAAGAGGGAAATGAGCTCAGGACAGTGCAAAAGTAAGAAAAAGAAGGGTACAACACGAGGACTTCCTAGGAGGTCACCAATCTTACTACTACTCTCACCCAAACACGTTTAACTTCGAAGTTCTAATGGGATCTGGTGTATTAGTGCAGGTATGATCGCACTCATGGTGTCGTGAATGGCGTTAGTACATGACTGCTCGGCAATGTAGACGGACAAGCCTGAAGAGGATGAGAAAGGCCTTAGAATTGCCCTAAGGAACATAAAGGCGTGTGCAAATTGTCTAAGCTGAGCGGGTGGGCCACTGGCTACAGACTTAGGATTGGAGTGAAACCCAAAAAGTAGGCCCCTAAGAATCGACAAGCCAAAAACTCAAAGTCAATCATCGAGGCTTTGAGGTACGGAGGAGGGAAAAAGGAGATGTTTGTCTTCAGAATTTTAATGGGATCCAGTGCATTAGCATCGGTATAATTGCACCCGCTATGCCGTGCAAGGCATTAGTACATGAGGGGGGTCATAAGCGGTGAGACTTAGGATTGGAGCAAAATCTAAAAAGCAGTCCTCAGGGAATCATCAAGTTAAGAGTTCAATGTCCATCATTAAGGCTTTGAGCAGCAGAGGAGGGAAAAAAAGGAGATGGGGGAAATGGGCTCGAGACGGGGGGAAAAGCGTGAAAAAGAAGGGTGCAACATGAGGACTTCCCAAGAGGTCACCCATCTTTATACTACTCTTGCCCAAACACGTATAACTTCGGAGTTCTAATGGGATCCAGTGTATTAGTGCTGGTATGATCGCACCTATATAGTGTTTTGTAAGGCATTAATTCATGAGCGTTTGGCAACGTAGACACGAAAAGTGTAAAGAAAAGGAGGAGAAAGGCCTTAGAATTGCCCTAAAGGTGCATAAGGGCACGTGTAAATTATTCGAGCTACATGGGAGGGCTACAGGCCTCGCGGCTCAGGATTGGAGCGAAACTCAAAATCTCAAGGTCCAATATTGGGGCTTCGAGGCATGGAGGAGGGAAAATAAGACTTTTAACTTCGGAGTTTTAATAGGATCCAGTGCAATAGCACCGATACGATTGCACTCGTTGTGCCATGCAAGGCATTAGTACATAAGGGCTCGAGAAAGTGGACGCGGTGAATTATCCGATTGCCAAAGGGGGCTCATGGGCAATGCAACTTAGGATTGGAGAAAAATCCAAAAAGTGGGCCTTAGGGAATCATCGAGCCGGGAGTTTAATATCTATCATTAGGGTTTCAAACAGCAGAGGAAGAAAAAAAGGAAAATAGGGAAATGGACCTAGGATAGGGGGAAAAGCAGGAAAAAGAATAGTGCAATACGAGGACTTCCTAAGAGGTCACCCATCTTAGTATGACTCTAAACCAAACAAGTTTAACTTTAGAGTTATAATGGGATCCGGTACATTAATGCTTGTATGATCACACATAAGGGGTCATGCAGAGCGTTAGTACATAAGTGCCCAAAAACATAGATGCGGCATGCCCGAGGAGGAAGAGGAGAAAGGCCTTAGAATTGCCCTGAGGGTATAAAAGGGTGTATACAAATTATTCGAGTTGCACGGGAGGGCCACGAGCCGCGCGGCTTAGGTTTGAAATGAAACTCAAAAAGCATACACTCGTAAATCGACAAGCTGAAAGCTCAATGTTTGTCGTCAGGGCTTTGAGTCACAGAAGAGGTAAGAAAGAGACTTTTAATTTCTAAATTTTGATAGGATCCGATATGATCGCACCTAACGTACTGTGCAAAGCATTAGTACATGAGGGCTCGGGAACATGGACGCAGCGAATTATCTAGGTGGTAAGGGGGGTCACGGGCAGTGTGACTTAGGATTGGAGCAAAATCCAAAAAGTGGGCTTTAGGGATTCATCAAGCTAGGAGATCAATGTCCATCATCGAGGCTTCGAGCAATAGTGGAGGTAAAAAAAGAGAATAGGGAAATAGGACCGGGATGGGGGGGAAAGCAGGAAAAAGAAGGGTGCAACACGAGGACTTACCAAGAGGTCAGCCATCTTAGTACTACTCTCGCCTAAACTTATTTAACTTCGATGTTCTAATGGAATCTATTGCATTAGTGCTGGTATGATCGCACCAGTAGTGTCTTTTAAGGTGTTAGTATATGAGCACTTAGTAACGTAGATGCGATGAGTGTGAGGAGGAGGAGAAAGGACTTAGAATTACCTTGAGGGTCCATAAAGGCGTGTGTAAATTATCCAAGCCACACAAGAGGGGCATGAGATGCTCGGATCAAGATTGGAGCGAATCCCAAAAAATGGGCCCTCAGGAATCAACGAGCCAAAAGCTCGAGGTCTATCATCAGGGCTTTAAGGCATGAAGGAGGGAAAAAGGAGACATTCAACTTTGAATTTCTGATGGGATCCAGTGCATTTGCATCGGTACGATCACACCCATCGTGCCTTGCAAGGCATTAATACATAAGGGCCTAAGAACATAGACGCGGTGAGTTATCCAGGGGGCAAGGGGGGTTACAGGCAGTGTGACTTAAGATTAGAGAAAAATCTCGAAAGCGGGCCCTGAGGAATCATCGACCTGGGAGTTCAACATCCATCATTAGGGCTTCAAGCAACATAGGAGGGAAAAAAGAAGAAGAGGGAAGTAGGCATAGGATGGGGGAAAAAGAAGAGTACAACACATGGACTTCCCAAGAGGTCACCCATCTTAGAACTACTCTCGGCCAAACATGTTTAACTTTAAAGTTCTTAAAGGATCTGGTGCATTAGTGCTAGTATGATCACACCCGTGGTGTCATGTAAGGTGTTAGTATATAATTGCCCAGCAATATAGATACAGCGAGCCCGAGGAGGAGGAGGAGAAAGGCCTTAGAATTTCCTTGAAGGTGTATAAGGGGGCGTGCAAATTATCTGAGCTGCGCGGGAGGGCCATATGTGTGCAGCTCTAAATTGGAGCGAAACCTAGAATGCAGGCCCCTAGGAATTGACAAGTCAAAAGCTCAAGGTCCATCGTCAAGGCTTTGTGACGCTGAGGAGGTAAAAAGGAGAGTTTAATTTAGGAGTTCCGATAGGATTTGGTACATTAGCATCGGTATGTTTGCACTCATCGTGCCATGCAAGGTGTTAGTACATGAGGGCCCGAGAACATGGACGTGACAAACTATCCAGGTGGTAAGGGGGGTCACAGGCGGTATGACTTAGGATTAGAGCAAAATCCTAAAAGTTAGCCTTAGGGAATCGTTGAGTCGGGAGTTTAACATCCATCATCAGGGCTTCGAGTAGCGTAGGAGGGAAAAAAGGAGAAGAGGGAAATAGGCCTAGGACGGGTGGAAAAGTGAGAAAAAAAGGAGCAACACGAGGACTTCCCAAGAGGTCACACATTTTAGGACTACTCTCATCCAAACACATTTAACTTCGGAGTTATGATGGGATCCGGTGTATTAGTACTGGTATGATCGCAACCATAGTGCCGTGCAAGGCATCAGTACATAAGCGCCTAGTAACTTAGATGTAGCTAGCCTAAGGAGGAGGAAGAGGAGGAGAAAAGCCTTATATTTTCCTTGAGGGTGCATAAGGGCT
The DNA here is from genome assembly GCA_948208565.1 of Hura crepitans. NCBI lineage: Eukaryota > Viridiplantae > Streptophyta > Magnoliopsida > Malpighiales > Euphorbiaceae > Hura > Hura crepitans. The sequence continues at coordinate 7,378 of CANXYI011809860.1, forward strand.
AGTGCAAATTATCCGAGTCACACAAGAGGGCCACTGGCCATAGGGCTCAAGATTGGAGCGAATCTCGAAAAGCAGGCCTCCGAGAATTGACTAGCTGAAAGCTCAAGGTCTATTGTCGGGGCTTTAAGCCGTAAAGAGGGGAAAAATGAGATGTTTAACTCCAAAGTTTCGATGGGACTTGGAGCATTAGCATCGGTACGATCGCACCTATCGTGCCATGTAAGGCGTTAGTACATAAGGGCCCAAAATGCGAACGCAGTGAATTATTCAAGTGGCAAGGGGGGTCATAAGTGATGTGACTTAAGATTGGAGCAAAATTCTAAAATTAGGCCTTAGGGAATCATCAAGTCGGGAGCTCAACATCTATATCAGGGCTTTGAGCAGCAGAGGAGGGAAAAAAAGAGAAAAGGGAAATATGCTTAAGATGGGGGGAAAAGCGGGTGCAAGACAAGGACTTCCTAAGAGTTCACCCATCTTAGTACTACTCTTGCCTAAACACATTTAACTTTAAAGTTCTTATGGGATCTAGTGCATTAGTGCTAGTATGATCGCACCTGTGTTATTTTGTAAAGTGTTAGTATATGAGCGCCCCGTAATGTAGATGTGGCAAGCTTGAGGAGTAGGAGGACAAAGGCCTTAAAATTGCCTTGAGGGTGCATAAGGGTGCGTGCAAATTATCTGAGCCCTACGAGAGGGCCATGGCCTGTGCAGCTCAAGATTATAGTGAAAATTATAAAGCGGCCCTAGGGAATTGACAAGTCAGAACCTCAAGGTCCATCGTCGGGCTTTGAGGCATAGAGGAGGGAAAAGGAGAGGTTTAACTTTAGAGCTTTGATGGGATATGGTGCATTAGTGCCGGTACAATCGCCCCTGTCATGTTGTGCAAGGCATTAGTATATGAGGGCCCATGAATGCATACGCGGTGAATTATTTGAGTGGCAAGGGGGGGTTCATCAATGGTGCGACTTAAGATTAGAGCAAAATTCAGAAATTAAGCCCTTAGGAATCATTGAGTCGGGAGTTCAACATCTATCATTTGGGCTTCAAGTAGTGGAAGAGGGAAAAAAAAAGAAAAGGGAAATAGGCTTGGGATTAGGGGAAAAGCAGGTGCAACACAAGGACTTCCTAGGTGGTCACCCATCTTAGTACTACTCTTACCAAAACTCATTTAACTTTGAAGTTCTAATGGGATCTGGTGCATTAGTGCTGCTATGATCGCACACGTGGTGTTATGCAATGTGTTAATACATGTGCGCTCGGTAATATAGACACAACAAGCTCAAAGAGGAGGAGGAAAAAGGCCTTAGAATTACTTTAAGGGTGTATAAGGGCACATATAAATTATTTGAGCCCTACGGGATGCATGGCTCAAGATTATAGCGAAACTCGTAAAGCGGGCCCTAAGGAATCGACGAGTTAAAAGCTCAAGGTCTATCATCGGGGCTTCGGGGCACAGAGGAGGGAAAAATGAGACTTTTAACTTTAGAGCTCTGATGGGATACAGTGCATTAGCACTAGTACAATCGCACTCGTCATGCTGTGAAAGGCGTTAGAACATGAGGGCCTATAAACACGTATGCGACGAATTATCTAAGTGGTAAAGGCGGGACACAGGTGGTGCAACTTAGTATTGGAGCAAAATCTAGAATGTAGGCCCTGGGAAATTGCCAAGGTAGGATTTTAACATCCATCATTGGGGCTTCGAGTAGTAGAGAAAGGAAAGAAAGAGAGGAGGGAAATGGTCTCGAGAAAGGGGGAAAAGCAGTAAAAAGAAGGGTGTAACACGAGGACTTCTGAAGAGGTTACCCATCTTAGTACTACTCTCGCCCAAAAATGTTTAACTTTAGAGTTTTGATGGGATTTAGTGTATTAGTGCTAGTATGATCAAACTTATTATGTCACGCGAGGTGTTAGTGCATGTGTGCTTGGCAACGTAGATGCGATGAGCCCAAAGAAAGGAGAAAGGCCTTAAAATTTCCCTAAGGGTGTATAAGGGCACATACAAATTATTCAAGCCACACAGAAGGGCCACAGCTGTGCGGCTCAGGATTAAAGGGAAACTCAAAAAGCAGGCCCCCGAGAATCGATGAGCCAAAAGCTCAAAGTCCATTGTCGAGGCTTCGAGGCATGAAAGAGGGAAAAAAATGATGTTTAACTTTGGAGTTTCGATGGCATCTAGTGCATTAGTGCCAGTACAATTGCACCCGTCATGCCGTGCAATGTGTTAGTACATGAGGGGCTAAGAATGCGGATGTGGCAAATTACATAGGTGGCAAAGGGGGGTCACGAGCATTGTGACTTAGGATTAGAGCAAAATTCAAAAAGCAAGCCCTGAGGAATCATTGAGCTGAGAGTCTAACATCTATCATCGGGGCTTCGAGCCGTGTACGAGGGAAATAGGCCTTGGACGAGGGGGAAAGTGGGAAAAGAACAGTGCAACACGAGGACTTCTTAAGAGGTCACCCATCTTAGTACTACTCTCGCCAAAAACATTTTTAATTTTAGAGTTCTTATGGGATCCAGTGCATTAGTGCTAGTATGATCGCACTCATGGTGCTATGCAAGGCATTAGTAAATGAGTGCCCGATAATGTAGACACAGCGAGCCCGAGAAGAAGGAGAAAAAAGGCCTTAGAATTGCTCTGAAGGTGCATAAGGGCGCATGCAAATTATCCGAGCCTAATGGGAGGGCCACGGGCTGCATGACTCACGAGTGGAGTGAAACTCAAAAAGCGAGCCCTTAAGAATTGACAATTCGGAAGCTTAAGGTCCTTCGTCGGGGCTTTGAGGTGTGGAGGAGGCAAAAATGAGATTTTTAACTTTAGAGTTTCGAAAGGAATCGGTGCATTAGTGCCGGTATAGTCGCACTCATCATGCCATGCAAGGCATTAATACATGAGGACCTGGGAAAGCAGACATGGTGAATTATCTGGTGGACAAAGGGGGTCACCATAGGTGCGACTTAGGATTAGAGCAAAATCCAAAAAATAGGCCTTGGGGAATCGTCGACCCAGGAGTTCAACATCCATCATAAGGGTTTTGAGCAATAAAGGAGAGAAAAAAAGAGAAGAGGGAAATAAGCCCAGGATAGGGGGAAAAAGGGGAAAAAGAAGGGTGTAACACATAGGATCCGGTGCATTAGTGCTGGTATGATCACACTCATTGTATTGTGCAAGGCATTAGTATATGAGTGCCTGGCAATATAGATATGGTGAGCCCTAAAATGAGGAGGAGAAAAACCTTAGAATTTCCCTGAGGGTATATAAGGGCATGTACAAATTATCCAAGCAGCACGAGAGGACTATGAGCTATGCTGCTCAGGATTGAAGCAAAACCTGAGGAATCGATAAGCCAAAAGCTTAAGGTCCATCGTCAGGGCTTTGAGGTGTGGAAGAGGGAAAAATGAGATGTTTAACTTCAAAGTTCGCATGGGATATGATGCATTAGTGCCGGTAGGATTGCACTCATCATGCTGTGCAAGGCATTAATACATGAGGGCTCAAGAAAGCGAATGCGGCAAATTATTTGGTGGGCAAAGGGGTCACGGTTGGTGCGACTTAGGATTGGAGCATAATTCAAAAAGCGAGCCCCGTAGAATTGTCGAGCCAGGAGTTCAACGTCCATCATAGGGGCTTCGAGCAGTGAAGGAGGGAAAAAAGGAGAAAAGGGAAATAGGCTCGGGATAGTGGAAAATGGGAAAAAGAAGGGTGAAACACATGGGATCCGATGTATTAGTGTTGGTATGATTGCACCTGTTGTATTATGCAAGGTGTTAGTACATGAGCGCCTAGCAACGTAGACATGGAAAGCTCAAGGAGGAGGAGAAAGACCTTAGAATTGCCCTAAGGGTGCATAAGGGCACGTGAAAATTATCTTAGCCACACGAGAGGGCCACAGGCCGTACTGCTTAGGATTGGTGCGAAACTCAAAAAGTGAGCCCCCGAGAATCAACGAGCCGAAAGCTCATGGTCCATCATTGGGGCTTTGAGGTAGAGAGGAGGGAAAAAAGAGATGTTTAACTTTAGATTTCTAATAGGATCCGATGCATTAGCATCGGTATGATCTCTCCCATTATGCCATATAAGGTGTTAGTACATAAAGGCCTAAGAATACAGGCGCAGCGAATTATCCGAGAAACAAGGGTGGTTCACAGGCAGTGTGACTTAGGCTTGGAGTAAAATCTAGAAAGCAGGCCTCAAAAAATCATTAAGATAGGAGATCAACATCCATCATCGGGGCTTTAAATAGTGGAGGAAGGAAAAAAGGAGAAGAGGGAAATAGGCCCGGGATGGGGGGAAAGCGGGAAAAAGAAGGGTATAACATGAGAACTTCCCAAGTGGTCACCCATCTTAGTACTACTCTCCCCCAAACACATTTAACTTTGAAATTCTAATAGGATCCAGTGTATTAGTGCTGGTATGATCGCACCCATGGTGTCATGCAAGGCGTTAGAACATAAGCACTTGACAAAGTAGATGCGGCTAGCTCGAGGAGGTTGAGGATAAAGGACTTAAATTGCCCTGAGGGTGTATAGGGGCACGTGCAAATTATTCGAGTTGCACAAAAGGGGCACGAGCCGTACGGCTCAGGATTAGAGCAAAACCTGAAAAGTAGGCCCCCGAGAATTAATAAGCTGAAAGCTCAAGGTCTATCATCGGGGCTTTGAGGCATCGAGGAGGGATAAAGGAGATGTTTAACTTCTATTATCATCGAGCTAGGAGTACATGAGCGCCCAGTAATATACATGTGGCGAGCCCGAGGGGGAAGAGGAGAAAAGCCTTAAAATTGCCCTGAGGGTGCATATGGGAGTGTGTAAATTATTTGAGCCACACGGGAGGGCCACGGGCCTCGCTGCTCAGGATTGGAGTGAAACCTAAAAAGCGAGCCCCCAGAATTCATGAGCCAAAAGCTCAATGTCTATTGTTAGGGCTTAAAGGTGTAGAGGAGTGAAAAAGGAGATGTTTAACTTTGGAGTTTTGATGGTATCCATTGCATTAGTGCAGGTATGATCACACCCCTCGTGCCATATAAGGTATTAGTACATGAGGGCCTGGGAAAGTAGATGCAACGAATTATCCAAGTGGCAAAGGGAGTCAGGGGTGGTGAGACTTAAGATTGGGGCAAAATTTAGAAAATAGCCCTTAGGGAATCATCGAGCCGAGAGTTCAACATCCATCATCGGGTCTTCAAGTAGCGGAGGAGGAAAAAAAGGAGAAGAGGGAAACAAGATCGGGATAGAGGGAAAAGCAGGAAAAAGAAGGATGCAACATGAGGACTTTCCAAGAGGTTACCTATCTTAGTACTACTCTCACCCAAACACATTTAACTTTAGAGTTCTAAAAGGATTTGATGCATTAGTGCAGGTAAATTCACACACGTGGTGTCATGCAAGGCGTTAATACATGAGTGCCCGATAGTGTAGACTTGGAAAGCCTGAGGAAGAGGAAGAGAAAGGCCTTAGAATTGCCCTGAGGGTGCATAAGCATTTATAAAAATTACCCGAGCCGCACGGGAGGACTACGAGCCATGCGGCTCATGATTAGAGCGAAACCCGATAAGCAAGACTTCAAGAATTGATGAGTTAAAAGCTTAAGGTTCATTGCTAGGGCTTCAAGTCACAGAGGAGGGAAAAAGGAGACTTTTAACTTCGGAGTTCGAATAGGATCCGGTGCATTAGCATTGGTATGATCACACCCGTCGTGCCATGCAAGGTATTAGTACATCAGGGCCCAGGAATGGGGACACGGCAAATTATTCTAGTGGCAAAGCAGGGTCATAGGGAATCATCGAGCCGAGAGTTCAACGTCCACCATCAGGGCTTCAAGCAGTAGAGGAGAGAAAAAAAGAGAAGTGGGAAATAGGCTCGGGATAGGGGGAAAAGCGGGAAAAAGTAGGGTGCAACAAGAGGACTTCCCAAGAGGTCACACATCTTAGTACTACTCTAGCCCAAACATGTTTAACTTCAGAGTTTTGATTGGATCCGGTGTAATAGTGCTAGTTTGATCACACTCATGGTGATGTGCATGGTGTTTGTACATGATTGCCCAGCAAAGTACACGCAGCAAGCGCAAAGAGGAGGAGAAGAAAGACCTTAGAATTACCTTGAGGGTGCATAAAGGTGAGTACAAATTATTCGAACCACACAGGAGGGCTATGGGCCATGCGGGTAAGGATTAAAGCAAAATAAAAAATGTAGGTCCTTAGGAATCGACGAGCCAGAAGCTCAAGGTCCATCATCGGGGATTCTAGGCATTGAGGAAGGAAAAAGGAGATGTTTAACTTTGGAGTTTTGAAGGGATCCATTGCATTATCACCACTATAATCGCACCTATCGTGCCATACAAGTCGTTAGTACATGAGGGCCCGGGAATGCAGATGTGGAAAATTATCTTAGTGGTAAGGGGGGTCATGGGTGGTGTGACATAGGATTAGAGCAAAATTTAAAAAGTGGGCTCTAAGGAATTATCGAGCTGAGAGTTTAGCGTCCATTATTGGGGCATCGAGCAGCAGAGGAAGGAAAAAGGAGAAGACGAAAATAGGCTCAGGATGAGGGGAAAAGTGGGAAAAAGAAGGGTGTAAAATGAGGACTTCCCAAGAGGTCAACCAACTTAGTACTACTTTCGCCCAAACTCATTTAACTTTGGAGTTTTGATGGGATCCGATGCATTAATGCTGGTATGATCGCGCCCATTGTGTCGTGTAAGGCATTAGTACATGAGCAGCCATCAACATAGATGTGGTGAGCCCGAAGAAGAGGAGGAGGAAGGCCTTAGAATTGCCTTGAGGTTCCATACAGGAGCGTGTAAATTATTCGAGCCACACGGGAGGGCCACGGGCCTCAGGATTAGAGTGAAACCCAAAAAGTGGGCCCCTAGGAATTAATGAGCTGGAAGCTTAAGGACTATCATTGGGGCTTCAAGGTGCGAAGGAGGGAAAAAAGAGACATTTAACTTCAAAGTTTTGATGGGTTCTAGTGTATTAGCATCGGTATGATTAGATCTGTCATGCTTGCAAGACTTTAGTACATGAAAGCTCAAGAATGTGAACACGGCAAATTATTCGAGTGGCAAAGTGGGGTCACAGGTGGTGCAACATAAGATTATAGCAAAATTTGAAAAGCGAGTCCTGGGGAATTGTCGAGCCAAGGGTTCAACGTTCATTATTGGGGTTTCGAGCAGCGGAGGAGGGAAAAAAAGAGGGAAATGGGCACAGGATAAGGGGAAAAGTAGGAAAAAGAAGGGTGCAACACCAGAACTTCCTAAGAGGTCTACCAACTTAGTACTACTCTCACCCAAACTAATTTAACTTCATAGTTCTGATGGGATCCAGTGCATTAGTATTGGTATGATCACACCCATTATGTCGTGCAAGGTGTTAGTACATGAGCACTTGGCAATGTAGATGCGAAGGAGGGAAAAATGAGACGTTTCACTTTAGATTTTTGATGGGATCCGATGCATTAGCGCTGGTTCAATCGCACCTTTTATGCCATGCTAAGGGCTAGTACATAAGGGCCCGGGAACATGAACGTGGCAAATTATTAGGGTAGAAAGAGGGGTCATAGGTGGTGCGACTTAGGTTTTGTGTAAAATTCAGAAAGTGGGCCCCAAGGAAAAAGAAGGGTGCAATAAGATGACTTCTTAAAAGGTCACCCATTTTAGTACAACTCTTACCCAAACATGTTTAACTTTAGAGATCTGATGGGATCTATCGCATTAGTGCTGGTATGATCGCACCTGTGGTGTTTTGCAAGGCATTAGTACATGAGCGCCGGCAACATAGACGCTGCGAGCTAGAGGAGGAGAAGGAGAAAGGCCTTAGAATAGCCCTAAGGTTGCATAAAGGCATGTGCAAATCATTTGAGCTGCACGGGAGGGCCATAAGCTATGCGACTCAAGATTATAGTAAAACCTGAAAAGCAAGCCTCAGGGAATCGATGAGCTAGAAGCTCAAGATCCATTATCGGGGCTTCGAGGCACAGAGGAGGGAAAAAGGAGACATTTAACTTTAGAGTTCCAATAGGATTTGGTGCATTAGCACCGATACAATTGCACCCGTCGTGTCATGCAAGGCGTTAGTACATGAGGGCCCGAAATACAGACATGGTGAATTATCCAAATGGCAAAGGGGGGTCATGTGCAGTGTGACTTCGAATTAGAGCAAAATTTTTAAAGTGGGCCCTAAGGAATCATTGAGCTGGGAGTTCAATGTTTATTATCGGGGCTTCATACAGCGAAGGAGGGAAAAAAAGGAGAAAAGGGAAATTGGAGCAAAATTAGGAAAGCTAGCCCTGGGAAATCATTGAGCCGAGTGTTTAACATCCATTATCGGGGCTTTGCATAACAGAGGAGGAAAAAAAAGGAGAAGAGGGAAATGGGCTTGGGATGAGGGAAAAGCAGGAAAAAGAAGGGTACAACACTAGGACTTCCCTAAAGGTCACCCATCTTAGTAGTGCTCTTACCCAAACACATTTAACTTTGAAGTTTTGATGGGATCTAGTGCATTAGTGCTGGTATGGTCACACCCATGATGTTGTGCAAGGCATTAATACATAAGCGCCCGGTAACATAGATGTGGCGAGCCTGAGGAGGAGGAGGAGAAAGGCCTTAGAATTGCCCTGAGGGAGCATAAGGGTACGTGCAAATTATTTGAGCCGCACAGAAGGGACACGGGATTTGTGGCTCTATATTAAAGCAAAACTCAAAAAGTGGGCCTTAGGAATCAACAATTCAAAATGTCAAGGTCCATCATCGGGGCTTCGAGGCACGGAGGAGGGAAAAGGAGACATTTAACTTCGGAGTTTCGATTGGATCCGATGTAATAGCACTGATACTATCGCACTCATTGTGCCATGCAAGGCGTCAGTACATGAAGGCCCGAGAAAGTGGACGCGGTGAATTATTCATTTAGCAAGGGGGGTCATGGGTATTGTGACTTAAGATTTGAGCAAAATCCAGAAAGTAGGCCCCAAGGAATCATCGAGCCGAGAGTTTAACATCCTTCATTGGGGTTTTAAGAAGCGGAGGATGGAAAAAAAGAGAAGAGGGAAATAGACCTAGGACAGAGGGAAAAGTAGGAAAAAGAATAGTGCAATATAAGGACTTCCCAAGAGGTCACTTATCTTAGTACTACTCTTAACCAAACACGTTTAACTTTGGAGTTATGATGGGATTCGATACATTAATGCTTGTATGATCACACATGTGGTGTCGAGCAAAGCATTAGTACATGAGCGCCCAGCAAAGTAGATGTGATGGGCCTGAGGAGGAGGAGAAGAAAGGCCTTAGAATTGCCCTGCAGGTGCAAAAGGGCATATACAAATTATTTGAGCCACACGAGAGGGCTATAGGCTGCGTAGCTTAGGTGTGGAATGAAACTCGAAAAGCATGCACTTGAGAATCGACAAGCTAAAAGCTCAATGTTCATTGTCGGGGCTTCAAGGCATGGAGAAGGGTAAAAGAAGACTTTTAACTTTTGAGTTTCGATGGGATCCAGTGCATTAGCACTGGTACGATGGCACCCGACATGCCGTGCAAGGCATTAGTACATAAGGGCCTGAGAATACGAATGCGGTGAATTATTCGGGTGTCAAAAGGGAGTCATAGGCAGTGCAACTTAGGATTAGAGGAAATTCCAAAAAGCGGGCCTCAGGGAATCATCGAGTCGGGAGATCACTGTTTATCATCAGGGCTTTAAGCAATGGTAGAGGGAAAAAAAAGAATGGGGAAATGGGCTTGGGACAAGGGGAAAAGCAAGAAAAAGAAGGGTGCAACATGATGACTTCCCAAGGGGTCACCCATCTTAGTACTAGTCTCGCCTAAACATGTTTAACTTCGATATTCTAATGGGATCCATTGCATTAATGCTGGTATGATCGCACCCGTGGTGTCGTGCAAGGTGTTACTACATGAGTGCTTGGCAATATAGATGTGATGATTGTGAGGAGGAGCAGAAAGGATATAGAATTATCCTGAGGGTGCTTAAGGGCATGTGAAAATTATCCAAGCCCTACGGGAGGGGTACGAGCCATGTGGCTCCATATTAGAGCTAATCTCAAAAAGTAGGCCCTTAAGAATCAACTAGTCAAAAGCTCAAAGTCCATTGTCAGGGCATCGAGCTGCAGAGGAGGGAAAAAGGAGACATTTAACTTCAAAGTTCCGATGGGATACAGTGCATTCACACCAGTACGATTGCACCCATCGTGCCTTGCAAGGCATTAGTACATAAGGGCCCAAAAATGTGAATGCGGTAAATTATCTAGATGGCAAGGGGGGTCACAGGCAGAGCGACATAGGATTAGAGCAAAATCTAAAATATGGGCTTAGGGAATCTTTAAGCTAGAAGTTCAACGTCTATCATCGGGGCTTCTAGCAGTAGAGGGGGGAAAAAGGAGAAGAGAGAAATGGGCTCGAGACGGGGGGAAAAGCGGGTGCAACACGAAACTTACAAAAAGGTAACCCATCTTAGGACTACTCTCTCCTAAACACATTTTGCTTTGGAGTTTTGACAAAATCTAATGCATTAGTGCTAGTATGATCGCACCCATGGTCCTGTGCAAGGCATTGGTACTTGAGCTCTCAACAATGTAAATGCAGTGAGCCTGAAGAGGAGGAAGAGAAAGGATTTAGAATTGCCGTAAGTGTGCATAAGGGCGCATGTAAATTATTTGAGCCACACGTGAGGGCCACGAGTAGCATAGCTTAGGATTGGAGCGAAACCCGAAAAGCGAGCTCTCGTTGAGGCACGGAGGAGGGAAAAAGAAGATGTTTAACTTTAGAGTTCCGATGGGATCTGGTGCATTAATACTAGTATGATAGCACCCGTAGTTCTGTGCAAGCCGTTAATACATGATGGCCTAAGAATGCAGATGCGATGAATTTTTTGAGTGGTAAAGAGGGGTCACGTGTGGTATGATCATATTGATGGTGTTGTGCAAGGCATTACTACATGAGCGCTCAGCAACATAGACACAGCGAGCCCGAGAAGGAGGAGGAGAAAGGCTTTAGAATTGCCTTAAAGGTGTATCAGGATGCATACAAATTATTCAAGTTGCATGGGAGGGCCACAGGCTATGCTACTCAGGATTAGAGTGAAACTCAAAAAGCGAGCCTTTGGGAATCGACAAGTCGAAAGCTCAAGGTCCATCATCGTGGCTTTGAGGCACGGAGGAGGGAAAGTAGAGACATTTAACTTCGGAGTTTCGATGGCCTTTAATGTATTAGCGCTAGTATGATTGCACCTATTGTGCCGTGCAAGGCGTTAGTACATGATGGCATGAGAATGTAGACACAACAAATTATCCGAGTGGTAAAGGAGGTCACGACCAGTGTAACTTAGGATTAGAGTAAAATCCAAAAAGCCGACCTTAAGGAATCGTCAAGCCGGGAGTTCAATGTCCATCATCAGGGCTTCGAGCAGCATAAGAGGGAAAAAAGCAGAAGAGGGATATAGGCCCGCGATGAATGGAAAAGTGGGAATAAAAAGTGTGAAATACAAGGACTTCTCAAGAGGTCACCCATCTTAGTATTACTCTTAGCCACACACGTTTAACTTCGGAGTCTTGATAGGATCTGGGTGTATTAGCATTGGTATGATCGTATCCATGGTGTCTTGTAAGGCATTAATACATGAATGCTCGGCAATGCAGACATAGCAAGCCTGAGGAGGAAGAAGACTAAGGCCTTAGAATTGCCTTGAGGGTGTATAAGGGTGCATGCAAAATATCCAAGCTACATAGAAGGACCACAAGCCGCATTGTTAGGATTGGAGCAAAACCTGAAAAGCAGGCCCTAAAAAGTCAATGAACCAAAAGCCTAAGGTCCATCATTGGGGCTTTGAGGCTTAGAGGAGGGAAAAAAGAGACGTTTAACTTTAGAGTTTTGATGGGATCTAGTGTATTAGTGCCAATATAATTGCACTCGTATGTCATGCAAGGCGTTAGTACATGAGGGCCTAGGAATGTGGCTGTGGTGAATTATTTAGGTGGCTAAAGGGGTCAGGGGCGGTTCGACTTAGGATTGGAGCAAATTTTGGAAAGTGGGCCTCAGGGAATTGTCAACTCGGGAGTTTAATGTCTAACATTGAGGCTTCGAGCAGCAGAGGAGGGAAAAAGGGAGAAGAGGGAAATAGGCCTGAGAAGGGGGGAAAAGTGGGAAAAAGAAGGGTGTAACATGAGGACATCCTAAGAGGTCACCTATCTTAGTACTATTCTCACTCAAACACATTAAACTTCAGAGTTTTGATGGGATCTAATGCATTAGTGCTAGTATGGTCGCACCCGTGGTGTCATATAAGGCGTTAGTACATGAGCACTGGCAACATAGAAGTGGCAAGCTCGAGGAGTTAGAGGAGAAAGGCCTTAGAATTGCCCTGAGGGTGCATAAGGGTGCGTACAAATTATCTGAGCCACACGAGAGGGCCACAAGCCATGCGGCTTAGGATTAGAGCAAAACCTGGAAAGTGAGCCCCCGAGAATTGACGAGCTAGAAGCTCTAAGCCCATTGTCGAGGCTTCGAGGTGTAGAAGAGGGAAAAAGGAGATGTTTAACTTCAATAATCCAATAGGATCTGGTGCATTAGTGCTAATACGATCGTACCCATTGAGCCGTGCAAGGCGTTAGTACATAAGGGCTCGAGAACACTTACACGATGAATTATCTAAATGGTAAGGGGGGTCACAGGTGGTATGACTTAGGATTGGAGAAAAATCCAAAAAGTAGGCTCTGGGCAATTATCAAGCCGGGAGTTCAACATCCATTTTTTGGGCTTCTAGTAGCAAAGGAGGGAAAAAAGGAGAATAGGGAAATAAGCCCAAGAAGGGGGGAAAAGCGGTAAAAAGAAAGGTGCAACACATGGACTTCCTAAGAGGTCACACATCTTAGTACTACTCTCGCCCAAACATGTTTAACTTTAGAGTTTTGATTGGATCCAATGCATTAGAGCTAGTATGTTACACCCATGGTGACGTGCATGGCGTTAATACATGAGCACCGAGCAACATAGACTCAGCAAGCCCGAGAAAGAGGAGGAGGAAGGCCTTAGAATTGCATTGAGATTATATAAGGGCACATGTAAATTATCCTAGTCTTAATGCAGGGCCCTAGCCCATGCGGCTCAAGATTAGAGTGAAACTCAGGAAGTGAGCCCCCAGGAATAGAAGAGCTAAAATTTCAAGGTCCATTGTTGGGGCATCGAGGCATGAAGGAGGTAAAAAGGAGACATTTAACTTTAGAGTTTTGATAGGATCCAGTGCATTAGCACCGGTACAATTGCACCTATTGTGCCGTGAATGGCATTTGTACATGAGGGCCTGGGAATGCGAACATGATGAATTAGCTCAGTGCAAGGGGGGTTACAGGCGGTGCGACTTAGGATTGGAGCAAAATCCAAAAAACGAGAACTGAAGAATCATCGAGCCAGGAGTTCAACATCCATTATAAGGGCTTTAAGCAGCGGAAGAGGAAAATGGGCCTCGAATGGGGGGAAAAGTGATAAAAAGAAGGGTGCATCAAGTGGACTTCCTAAGAGGTCACACATCTTAGTACTACTCTCACCCAAACATATTTAATTTCAGAGTTCTGATTGGATCCGGTGCATTAGAGCTAGTATGATCGCACCCGTAGTGACGTGCATGGCATTAATACTTGAGCACTAAGCAATATAGATGTGGCAAGTCTAAAGAGGAGGAGTAGAAAGGCCTTAGAATTGCCTTGAATGTGCATAAGGGCACGTGCAAAATATTCGAGCCGTACGGTAGGGCCACGGCCACACGGCTCAAGATTAGAGCAAAACCTGGGAAATGAGGCCCCGGGAATAGACGAGCCAAAAGTTCAAGGTCCATCATCAAGGCTTCAAAATGTATAGGAGGGAAAAATAGCCATTTAACTCTAGAGTTCTAATGGGATCTAGTGCATTAGCGCTGGTACAATCGCACCTATTATGTCGTGCAAGGCATTAATACACAAGGGCCCGAGAATGTGGACGCGGCGAATTAGCTAAGTGGCAAGAGGGGGTCATGGGTAGTGTAACTTAAGATTGGAACAAAATTCAAAAAGTGGGCCCTTAGGAATAGTTGAGTTAAGACTTTAACATTTATCATAAGAAGCTTCAAGCAGTGGAGGAGGGAAAAAAGTAGAAGAGGGAAATAGGCCCTAGATGAGGGGGAAAAGCAGTAAAAAAAAGGGTGCAACAAGAGGACTTCCTAAGAGGTCACACATCTTAGTACTACTCTCGCCCAAACACATTTAACTTTAGAGTTCTGATTGGATATAGTACATTAAAGCTGGTATGATCGAACCCATAGTGACATGTATGGCATTAGTACATGAGCACCTGGCAATGTAGAAGTAGCGAGCCCGAGGAGGAGGAAGAGGAGGAGGAGGAGGAGAAAGGCCTTAAAATTGTCTTAAGGATGCATAAGGACATGTGTAAATTATTCAAGCTGCACGATAGGGCCATAACTCTTACAGCTCAGGATTAGAGCAAAACCCGAGTAATGAGCCCCCGGGAATAGATGAGCCAGAAGTTTAAGGTCCATCGTCAGGGCTTCAAGGCATGGAGGAGGGAAAAAAGAGACATTTAACTTTAGAGTTCTGATGGGATCCAATGCATTAGCACTGATACGATCGCACCCATCGAGCCATCCAATGCATTAGCACTGATACGATTGCACCCATCGAGCCATGCAAGGCATTAGTACATGAGCGCCCGAGAACACAGACGTGACAATTTAGCTTGGTGGCAAAGGGGTCACAAGTGGTGCGACTTAAGATTAAAGCAAAATCCAAAAAGCGGGCCTCGAGGAATCATCAAGCCAGGAGTTCAATATCCATCATAGGGTCTTCAAGCTACGGAGGAGGAAAAAAAGGAGAAGTGGGCCCGGGAATTAATAAGCCGAATGCTCAAGGTCCATCATTGAGGATTCAAGGCACGGAGGAGGGAAAAAAGAGACATTTAACTATTAAATTCTGATGGGAACCATTACATTCACATCGGTACAATCGCACCCGCCGTGCTGTGCAAGGCATTAGTATATAAGGGCCCGGGAACACGGACGTGGTGAATTATCTAGGTGGCAAGGGGGATTATAGGAGGTGCAACTTAGGATTGGAGCAAAATTTGAAAAGTGGGCTCCGAGGAATCATCATGCCGAGAGTTTAACATCCATCATCAAGGCTTTGAGCATTGTAGGAGGGAAAAAAGGAGAAGCAATAAATGGGCCCGAGATGAGGGGAAAAGCAGGAAAAAGAAGGGTGCAACATGAGGACTTCTTAAGAGGTCAACCAACTTAGTACTATGCTCATCCAAACTCATTTAACTTTGGAGTTCTTATGGGATTCGGTGTATTAGTACTGGTATGATTGCACTCGTAGTGTCATGTAAGGCATTAGTACATGAGCACCCGGCAACGTAGACACGGCGAGCCTGAGGAGGAGAAGGAGAAAGGCCTTAAAAAATCCGTGAGGGTGTATAAGGGCACATGCAAATTATTCGAGCCTCACAGGAGGGCCACGGGTCGTGCGGCTCATTATTGGTGCGAAACCTAAAATGAAGGCCCCTGGGAATCAATGAGCCGAATGCTCAAGGTCCCTCGTTAAGGCTTCAAGGCACGTAGGAGGGAAAAAGGAGACACTTATCTTCAGAGTTCCGATGGGATCCAGTGCATTAGCGCCGGTATGATTGCATTGTGCCATGCAAAGCGTTAGTATATGAGGGCTCAAAAATGTGAAAGTGTCAAATTATACGAATGGCATAGGGGTTACAGGTGGTGCAACTTAGGATTGGAGCAAAATCATAAAAGCAGGCCCCGAGGAATCATCGAGCTAGGAGTTCAACATCTATATTTGGGATAAGGGGAAAAGCAGGTGCAACATGAGGACTTATATAGAGGTCACCCATCTTTGTACTACTCTTGCCTAAACACATTTAACTTTGGATTTCTTATAGGATCCGGTGCATTAGTGTTGGTATGATCACACCCGTGGTGTTGTGCAAGGCATTAGTACATTAGTGCTCAACAACGTAGATATGGCAAGCCCAAGGACAAAGAGGAGAAAGGCGTTAGAATTGCCCTGAGGGTGCATAAGGGCATGCAAAAATTATTCGAGTCGTAAGAGAGGGCCACAGGCCATGCAGCTAAAGATTAGAGCGAAACTTAGAAAGCAGGCCCCAAGAATTGATGAGCCAGAAGCTGAATGTCCATTGTCAGGGCTTCGAGGCTTTGAAGAGGGAAAAAAAGACATCTAACTTCGGAGTTCCGATGGGATCTGATGGATTCGCACTGGTATGATCTCACCTTTCATGCCGAGCAAGGTGTTAGTACATAAGGGCTCGGGAATGCTAACGCAATGAATTATCTAGGTGGTGAGGGGGGTCACGGGTGATGTGACTTTGGATTGGAGCAAAATTTGAAAAGTGGGCCTCGAGGAATTGTCGAGTCGGGAGTTCAAGGTCTATCATCGAGGCTTCGAGCAGCAGAGGAGGGAAAAAAGGAAAATAGGGAAATGGGCCTGGGACGGGGGGAAAGCAGGAAAAAGAAGGGTGTAACATGTGGACTTCCCAAGAGGTCACCCATCTTAGTACTACTCTACCTAAACATGTTAAACTTCTGAGTTCAGATGGGATTCAATGCATTAGCGCTAGTATGATTGCACCCGTGGTGTTGTGCAAGGTGTTAGTACATAAGTGTCCGATAACATAGACGTGGCAAGCCTGAGGAGGAGGAGGAGAAAGGCCTTACAATTGCCTTAAGGGTGTATAAGGGCATGTACAAATTATTCGAGTCGCACGGGAAGGCCATAGCCCGCGTGGCTTAGGATTAGAGTGAAATCGAGAATCGATTCAGAACCTCAAGGTTCGTCGTTGGGGCTTCGAGGCATAGAGGAGGGAAAAAGGAGACGTTTAACATTAGAGTTCTAATGGGATTTAGTGCATTAGTGTAAAAACTATTGCACTGATCATGCCATGCAAGGCATTAGTACATGAAGGCCCAGGAATGTGGATGCATTGAATTAACTGAGTGGTAAGAAGGGGTCACGAGTGGTGTGACTTAGGATTGGAGTAAAATCCAAAAAGTGGGCCTTGGGGAATCATCGAGCCGGGAGTTCAATGTCCATCATCGAGGCTTCGACCAGTGAAGGAGGGAAAAAATGAAGAAGAGGGAAATAGGCCTTGGACGGGGGGAAAAGTGGGTAAAAGAAAGGTGCAACACAAGGACTTCCTAAGAGGTTAACTATGCTAGTAATACTCTCGCCCAAACACGTTTAACTTGGGAGTTCTGATGGGATCCAGTGCATTAGTGCTAGCATGATTGCACCCATGGTGTTTTGCATGGCATTAGTACATGAGCACCTAGCAAAGTAGAAGCGACGAGCCTAAGGAGGAGAAGGAGAAAGGCCTTAGAATTGCCCTAAGGGTGCATAAGGGCATGCATAAATTATTTAAGCTGTACGTGAGGGCCACGGGCCTCGCAGCTCAGAATTAGTGCAAAACCTGAAAAGCGAGCCCTCGAGAATCAACAAGGTGGATGCTTAAGGTCCCTTGTCAAGGCTTTGAGGCGTATAGAAGGGAAAAAGGAGACACTTAACTTTAGATTTTCATTGGGATCCAATACATTTGTGCTGGTATGATCGCACCTATCATGTTATGCAAGGCATTAGTACATGTGGTCCTGAAAACATGGATGTAGCAAATTATACAAATGGCAAAGGGGGGTTACGGATGGTGTGACTTAAGATTAGAGCAAAATTTGAAAAGCAGGCCCTGAGGAATCATCGAGCTGGGAGTTCAACGTCCATCTTTAGAACGGGGGAAAAGTTGGTACAGCACGAGGACTTCCTAAGAAGTCACCCATCTTAGTACTACTCTAGCCCAAACACGTTTAACTTTGGAGTTCTTATGGGATTTGGTGCATTAGTGCTAGTATGATCGCACCCGTGGAGTCGTGCAAGGTGTTAGTACACGAGTGCTCGGTAATGTAGACGCGGCGAGCCCGAGGACGAGGAGGTGGAGGATAAATGACTTAGAATTGCCTAGAGGGTGTATAAGGGTGTGTGCAAATTATCCGAGCTGTATAGACTGTGCAGCTCATGATTGGAATGGAACTCAGAAAGCGAGCTCCTAGGAATCGACATGCCAGAAGTTTAAAGTCTATCATTCGAGCTTCGAGGCACAGAGGAAAAAAAAAGGAGATATTTAACTTCGAAGTTTCGATGGGATCCAATGTATTCGCATCGGTATGATCGCACCCATTATGCCTTGCAAGGTGTTAGTACATAAAGGCCCGAGAACACGAACGCAGTGAATTATCTAAGTGGCCAAGGGGGCCACGGGTGGTGTAACTTAGGATTGGAGCAAAATCCAGAAAGTGGGCCCTGAGGAATCATCGAGCCAGGCATTCAACATCCATCATCAGGGCTTTGAGCAACGGAGGGGGAAAAAATGAGTAGAGGGAAATAGGCTCGATATGAAGGAAAAAGAAGGGTGCAACACGAGGACTTCCCAAAAGGTCACCCATCTTAGTACTACTCCCACCTGAACATGTTTAACTTTAAAGTTCTGATGGGATCTAATGCATTAGTGCTTGTATGATCACACTCGTGGTGTCATTAAGGCATTAGTATATGATTGCTCTATAACATAGACATGGCAAACCCGAGGAGAAGGAGGAGAAAGGCTTTAGAATTGCCTTAAGGGTGCATAAGGGCACACATAAATTATTTAAGTTGTATGGGAGGGCCACGGGCCTCGCGGCTCAGAATTAGTGCAAAACCTGAAAAGCGAGCCCTCGAGAATCAACAAGCTGGATGCTCAAGGTCCTTTAGCAAGGCTTTAAGGCATATAGGAGGGAAAAAGGAGACGCTTAACTTTAGATTTTCATTAGAATCCAATACATTAGTGCTGGTATGATTGCACCCGTCATGTTTTGCAAGGCGTTAGTACATGTGGGCCTGAAAACATGGATGCAGCGAATTATAAGGATGGCAAAGGGGAGTCACGGATGATGTGACTTAAGATTAGAGCAAAATTCAAAAAGTAAGGCCTGAGGAATCATTGAACTGGGAGTTCAACGTCCATCTTTAGAACGAGGGGAAAAGTGGGTACAGCACGTGGACTTCCTAAGAAGTCACCCATCTTAGTACTACTCTCGCCTAAACACATTTAACTTTAGAGTTCTTATGGGATTTGGTGCATTAGTGCTAGTATGATCACCCCCGTGGAGTCATCAAGGCGTTAGTACACGAGTGCTCAATAATGTAGACGCGGCAAGCCCGAGGATGAGGAGGTGGAGGATAAACGACTTAGAATTGCCTAAAGGGTGCATAAGGGTGTGTGCAAATTATTCGAGTAGCATGGACTGCGCAGCTCATGATTGGAACGGAACTCAAAAAGCGAGCTCCTGGGAATCGACATGCCGGAAGCTTAAAGTCCATCATCCGGGCTTTGAGGCACCGAGGAAAGAAAAAGGAGACATTTAACTTCGAAGTTTCGATGGGATCTAGTGTATTCATATCGGTATGATCGCACCCATTGTGCCTTGTAAGGCGTTAGTACATAAAGGCCCGAGAACACGAATACGGTGAATTATCCAAGTGGCAAGGGGGGTCACGGGCGGTGCAACTTAGGATTAGAGCAAAATCTAGAAATCAGGCCCTGGGGAATTATCGAGCCAGGCGTTCAACATCCATCATCAGGGCTTCGAGCAGTGGAGGGGGAAAAATAAATAGAGGGAAATGGGCTCGGGATGAAGGAAAAATAAGGGTGCACGAGGACTTCCCAAAAGGTCACCCATCTTAGTACTACTCCCACCCGAACATGTTTAACTTTAAAGTTCTGATGGGATCCAATGCATTAGTGCTTGTATGATCGCACTCATGGTGTCATTAAGGCATTAATATATGATTGCTCTATAACGTAGATATGGCAAACCCGAGGAGGAGGAGGAGAAAGGCCTTAGAATTGCCCTAAGGGTGTATAAGAGCGTGTGCAAATTATCCGAGCTGTGCAGGAGGGCCACAGGCCACGCGGCTCAAGATTAGAGAGAAACCTAAAAAATGGGTCCTCGAGAATCAATAAGATGAAAGCTTAAGGACCATCGTTCGAGCTTTGAGGCGCAGAGGAGGGAAAAAAGAGACATTAAACTTCAGAGTTTATATGGGATCCAGTGCATTAGTGCTGGTATTATCTTACCCGTCGTGCCATGTAAGGCATTAGTACATGAGGGCCTAGGAAGGTGGATGCAAAGAATTATCTAGGTGGTAAAGTGGGGTCATGGGCAGTGCGAATATTGGAGCAAAATTCAAAAAGTGGGCCCCAAGGAATCATCTAGCCAAGAGTTCAACATTTATCATTGAAGCTTCGAGTAACGGAGGAGGGAAAAAAGGAGAAGAGGGAAATGGGCCTGGGACATGGGGAAAAGCAAAAAAAAGAAGGGTGCAACAAAAGGACTTCCTAAGAGGTCACCCATCTTAGTATTACTCTTGCCCAAATACGTTTAACTTCGGAGTTCTCATGAGATCCGATGCATTAGTGTTAGTATGATCACACCCCTAGTGTCATGCAAGGCGTTAGTACTTGAGTGCTTGGAAACATAGATGCGATGAACCGGAGGAGTAAGAGGAGAAAGGTTTTATAATTGCCCTGAGGGTGCATACAAATTATTCTAGCCACACGAGCCACGCGGCTCAAGATTAGAGCAAAACCTAAAAAGTGAGCCCCCGGGAATCGACAAGCCAGAAGCTCAAGGTCTATCATTGGAGCTTTGAGGCATGGTGGAGGGAAAAAAGAGATGTTTAACTTTGGAGTTCCAATGGGATCTAGTGTATTAGCCCCAATACTATCGCACTCGCATGCCGTGCAAGGCTTTATTCATCAAGGCCTAAGAATGCAGACTCGAAGAATTATCCGAGTGGTAAGGAAGGGTTACCGGTGGTGCAACTTAAGATTGGAGCAAAATTCGAAAATCAAGCCTCGAGGAATCATCAAGCTGAGAGTTCAACGTCCATCATTAAGTCTTCGAGCAGTGGAGG
>CANXYI011809875.1:0-10015 GCA_948208565.1 Hura crepitans
GGTTTAAATTTTGGAATGCTCAGGCTAAAATTTTGGTAGCATAACCGTTGTATCTTATACTGTCAAAAAATTTAAAAACCTATAAAAAAAATTCTATAATCAATTACATACACCCCTACTTCTCTATGGTCCATCTAATCCCTCCTACTCATTAAGCTTAACAACATAATCTCAACCTCAGGAAGAGATGTCAAACATGAATAAAATAATTTCAAAGCATTATATATTTATGATTATGTACTTTTTTATAAAATAACAACTACTAAACATTTTGTCTTAAGCTTAAAACAATACAAAACTGACATAATTGTGCAACTTCCTTAAGTCTATACATTACATAAATCTGATATATTATTAACTCCTTTTGCTTGTTTAGATATCCTAAGGCATGGCTCAATTGTTCTTTTTACCTACACATTGCAAACAAAAGGATGTGCTTAGTGAATTACTTAGTGGTGTAATTGAAATAATTATTTCATCTAATCATATAAAGATATTTTTTCTAAGAAATTTTATATTATTATCAAACATCATTTAAAGAAATATATTTGTATCATAAGTCATGCCAAGTGCATATACACTTTTTAATATTGAACATTAACATGTTTAATAACATGGTGACATACCAAAACTCATCATTTATATATATATATATATAAACATATATCATTCTTAATTATATTAATACATTATTATTAAGCATAATAAATCGTATTATTTTATTCCATCATAACTCATTATTTACATAATTAAAATTATGTCATGTATTATTTCTTTATTATACAATAATTTAATTTGGAAGGTTGTTTTTATACTTTCCATATTTATGAGAACATATAACCTATGGATAAAGGAATTATTATGTGCAGTGGTCCTTATTTTGGACCTAAATAGTTGCTGCACTAGTGTAGACCTGTGCAGTGGGCCTGTAGGACCTGAATAGTGGCTGCACCTGTATAGAAATTTAATGTAATTAAATATAGGTTTTAGGTTAGACAATAAGTAGACCTGTAACCAAAATCAACACCAAAGTGTCTAGTAGTTGCTATCTATTCCTAGTTGATCGGTCAACCTATCCATATCTAGGTTATTACTTATAATGGCTATTTTAACATTTTGTTAATTTCACCTTTATAACTAAATTTAAATAACTCATTTTAACCTTGACATAATCACAATTTCACAAAATTGGGAGTGTTATATTATTTCCATTTTTTTCAGTGATTAAACACTAGTTCACAAGCATTAATCAACCACAGGAGTTTCATATCATCATTTTAAGCTATAAACTTAATTCTTAACATTAATAACTCATTTCCAACTTATGATATCAAATATTTCATTTTATGTTCACTTTAAGGTATTTGTATACATTAGAATTCAATAGGCTATTTCGACCATTAATATGCACAAACTCTTTTTCATGACATAATCCCAGTCACAACTTTAATTACTAATATTTAAGAACTTTCATGCTCTAAAATTTTCAACATATTAGGCTAAAACCATAAAAGCATCAATGTATGCTTTTTTTATCAATAACATATCAATTTTCACACATTCATTTTTACATATCTACATACATGATGCTTTATAAACTCTTCTCACACTCCATATGACATAACTACCTTTATGATCAATTAATTTTACATATGTACATGTAATTTCTCATCTTATTTTATCTCTTAAACTCAATTTACATATTCATTATCCATGTATATAATGAATTATCACTTATCCATATAAATGCACACTTATATACAATATGTATAAATTAGAGTATGTAATAAATGCACTAGTTAAGTCAATTACATAAACCTAACATGCTTAAAAAACCCTACGATGATCGTCTAAACCTTCACTTTGCCTTTACTGCATCCTTGCTTTATTTCGACAACTACCAATTATAGATTCAATTTTAAAAAAAATCATAAAAATTCATATGATACCCATAAAATTCAAACAACCACATTTTTTAACTCTTAGGAACCTATATAATAAGGGAAAAATATTAAAATTTCAAAATTCTTACTTGATCAAAAAATGAGCACTATCCCCTCTCCCCGAAAACATGAAAATTCATAATTTTCATGGCAAAACCACTAAATTCAATGTCTAAAACACTTCAATACTTGAAAATTGATAATTAAATGTTGAATTTTAGCTTTAATTATGGAAGAATAAAGGAAAAACTTTGAAATTTCTTGAAAGAGTGGCTGTCAGGTTTTGAGGCTATTTTGGAAGGAAGAGAATGTGTAACTTTGACCAAAAAGTCAAAGTTACTAAGGTATTTATAGATGAAAAATAACTAATTTTTAATTCCTTAAAAAATTCATTTTCCCCATTTTAAGTCCTTTTTTTGTCATTCTACTTCCAAAAATTAGTTAAATCAGGTCTCTAATTATTGTGAAGATCGAGGTTCAAAAATCAAAGAAAATTAAATTAAAATGTCAATTTTATGCTTCCCAAAATAAAAAAAAAACTTCCCAACTTGAAAAAATTTCTATTCTAGTTCCATTAGACTTAGTGGAATTTTTGAGCATCAAGTCATATAGTTTTCAAAGTTTTTTAGCAACTTTGAAAATTATTTTCGGTTAAGCTTTGCTCAGTCACTATTCACAAAACACTACCAAAAAAAGTTTTTTCTTAGCATTTTTAACCAAATAAATGAACTCTAATTAATTTCAATCTTTACCAAAAATTATTTTATGGCTAATACTTTCATCTGATAACTTCAGTACAGCCTGAGCCTCAATAGTACTATTTATCTTGAGAATGTATTATTCATAAAATTGTGAAATTTTCTGGTTATTACATGTACTCTTCTAGATCTTGCCACCATTTTGATGCCTTTTCTTAGAGCAAAGATGTAGCACAGATCACCTTTTCTTTTTGGGGTGCATCTTATATGCTTTATTATCTTCTCAGTATGGTTCAACAAATACTCTGCCTTTTTATGCTCTACCATGCCTTCTACCTTGAATTTTTTTGCTCCTATCTTTTTAACTCTCTCAAGATGGTCTTCTAGAGAGCTAAGGGAACCTCTGGTAGCTATGTTGGTGCTAGAGTAGTAGCTATAGCTAGTTTTAAATGCTATAACATCTCTTGTAGAAACACTAGTGACACCAGGGTTATAGATGATACTAACCTCTTCGCATTACTAGATATGGATGCAACCCTATCTAACCCTTATCCCACAGACTTGAAATCCTAGCTCTCCATTTCTTTGTCCTAGAATAGTGTGTGATCACTCATCTTATTATAAACAAGGGTACAATTCATAAGCCTCAATATAATAAATTTTATGAAGTATAAACTCAACTTAAAGCACTTATATGTTTCTTAGGAATGCCTAAGTAAAAGCTTTGATGCCACTTAATGACATACCCATTATTTGATCCGATCATCGAGCCCAAATAAGGTGTGTACACATTTCCATGCTGCCAAAACTCTTATCATGTTATCCTATTTAAAACATTTTTAACAAAATATTTATCTTATAAAAATAGGGCAATACAAAAAATTTTCAAAAACTAGTTGATGTCCCTATTTGGAAAACACTAGTGTCAAAAATCTGACAGCAAAACGGTTGTAGCGAGACACTTTCCCAAATATGAGTAGTAACCATATAATCAAAAAAACTTTTATAACTTTTTCTTAATATTCTCAACTTATGTGATCTTTCTTATCACTCCAAAACCATCAATCAATATAACAACTCAAAGCATGCAATAGATATTTTAATTTGTAGTCAACAGACATCAAAATCCATTTTTAAAAAGTTTTAGACCTTTAAAATACCAAAATTGACATTTCAACTAGTTTAGGTCCCATTCCCCATAATTATATCCATATGAGTGTTAACCAACTATACATCATAAAATTTAGATACAAAAATATACCAAAAAGTGCCAAAAGAATCTCTCTCTTTGAAACTTAACAATTTGAGGCTTGCTTCACAAATTGTCACCTTACTTAAGCATCACAAAAATAGATGATGCATTAAACAATAGCTTAGTGGTGTAATAGATATAACATGTATAAAAATGCCAATTAACATCATTTATCAATATATGAAATATGAATATTCTCATTATAACATGATATGTAACATTAAACATATTATGCATATTGCAATAACATGGCATAAAGAATGCATCTGCTACTTAGCATAAATTATATATCATACATCATTAAAAACATGTCATATGTTAAATCCTCATGTTCATTATTCATTAATATCCATTTTTTATGCCCATACTCAAAAAAATTAATAAAAGTAGGGATAACAGAGTATCAGTGGACCACATAGGCCCTCAAAACCACAGAGGCCTGCACGTATTAGACTCGAAGGTTTGAAATAAGATTTAAAGTTCAATACATAAGACCTATAGTTTTAGATATAAAAAAGGAACCAAAGGTTCATGCATTTCATCCTAAAGGCCATAGAGGTACGAAAACACCTTAGTAGCTATTATGACTCCTGGCTTACCAATCAACCTATTCACCATATTAATACCGCTTAATATTACTTTCAATTACATTGGTTTAGCCAACTAATAACTAAATTGGGAAAAAGTATAATTATAAACATATTATGAGCTTATGACATGCCACAATGCATAATGAATGTCATATATAAATTCTCTACATGTATATGCTAATGAACGCATTATCTCATCACATTTTCATTTTAAATGCATCATACATATTTATGACATTATATTTTCCATAACATAACTACACGGTTTATAAGCGCATGCACAAATATTGTATTCATAAATACATCATCACATACCCTTAAAGCTTTCTTGTCATTACATATATGTCATACACATTATGAACATGCTATAGGCACTATAACAAAGCAATATGCCACATAAAACTCATACCACATCATAAATGCACTATATTGCACTTTTAAGTGCTAAAAGAAAACATTTATGCATTATGATTCTTTTATTCCATAAGTACATATAATTTGAGTTAAACACATTATTGGTATTCCATCATACATAATTCACCAATTATGCATATTTATCCTTTATTTATCATAACATGGATATGCCCACATAAACCAATAACCACATAATTATCCATGCATATAACATACATATTATGAACTCTCATTTCCAAATGCACAAACATAAAACCAATTAGCTAATACACATTCCTAAATTATCATTTGCATGAATTTTATGCCATAGCACACACATGCCCACATGCACGTAGGCCATTCGACCATTATGATTGTTATCCTACCACAATACCTTTTAACTCTTCTTTCATCACTTTCCATGTTCAAATGATGAATTAGAATCATTTGTGGTCAATCATCATTCATGACAAACATTTATGATACATATATGCATATGGGAATAACATGCACACATTATCATGACACATGGCAAAAATTGCCATAAAGCCTTAAAAAACCTCTATATTGCCATTCATCTTTTCATCCATCATTCTTCATGTCCATATTGCTGATTACCATCATTTATGATTATATATCACACATATCACACATATAGGATGCAAACATGTATATACATGCATATGGAAGCCAACATACACACACACAAACTTACTTAGCCATTTTGGCCATAATGCCTTCCTAGGCTCTAAGCATCTATTACATGTATTCATTATCATAACTTATGTTCACATAGACATTTAACATCATACATT
Source organism: Hura crepitans (assembly GCA_948208565.1). Classification (NCBI taxonomy): domain Eukaryota; kingdom Viridiplantae; phylum Streptophyta; class Magnoliopsida; order Malpighiales; family Euphorbiaceae; genus Hura; species Hura crepitans. The sequence continues at coordinate 5,692 of CANXYI011809875.1, forward strand.
ATGCACACATTACATTTTCTACGCATTATGCATATTTACATACACATACATGCATTGTCATCATTTCTATATCAATATTTCATATCCCTACAATTCATTCAACACCATAATCATTTCAATCATACATCATCTACATCATACATCACTATTAATTGCCAATTCATGCATTAATTACACATTTATCTCATTAATGACATTTATTACATATTATGGAAATTCTAAAGCATACTTAAATTTAGACAATTTATATCGATTACACATACCAAGAGAGTTGAAATGCACTCATGAGGGCAACTCATGCCCTGCTCTTGCCCTTATCTTGGGTTTTGTTAACTTCCTTAACTACACATTATAGACTTGATTTGTAAAATTTCATAATAAATCATACAAAAAATAAAAATCAAAACCAATAACATATATCGAGTCTTAGGCACCCAAGGAACCTAGAAAAAAATGTTAGAATTAAAAAAAAAAAACTTACCTAAAAAATTTTGGGTCACTATTCATCGAGGTTAAAAATCATGCCAAATATGTGTATTTTCACTTAAATTGAGGTAGAATAGACTACTCAAGGTCATAGAGGCTTGGACCTTATGCTTGAATGGAATAATCAAGTAAGAATCAATGCTTGGAGGGATGAAAATGGCTTCTTTCTTCCCTCCTATAGCATCAACAACAAAAGGTTAGAAAGGGAGGACTATTTCTCCATTGACCCTTTGTTGACCATTTATATACCTTTTCTTTTCAATTTTTCTTGCCCTATTATTAACATCCAAGAGGTTTATAATTATCCATAATTCAAGCCTTAAAACCTCTAAAATTTGAAAAACCTATTAAAACCATAGTTTTTTAAGGTTAACCAATTTTAGCAAAAATACTTCTTTGTTTCTAAAAATTCAAATTTTAGTGCCAATAGGCTAATTATAATTTTTGAGTATCAAGTTTTATTAATCTTAAAATTTTCTTAGCAACTTTTTGAATATTTTACAGTTTAGCTAAAAACTAGGTTACTTTTCATGTGACACTACTATAAAACTTAACTATCATTATTAACCACAAAAAAAACTTTATTTTGATTTAAAATTTTACTTAAAATTATGTTATAATTAATACTTTAATTTAGTAAAATTAGTATCTCGGCCTTAGGAAAATGCTATTCACATATCGGGAAGTATTGTTCATAACATTGGAATTTTTTGATCGTTACAAGTGTTGTTATACCCTTACAAATTCATATCTCCATTTTCACTCAATTAACCATTCATACATGTTCATAATCATTTAACTACCTCATTCTACATTCACCATATACAATCACATATATACATGCACGTCCATTTATCCCATACACATGCATACACACTTTAATTATGCAAACTAGTAAAATAAAACATATTTTTCAATAAATTCACTTACAAACACTCCTAACTGCCAAAGAAACCACTTAAGGCTTGTTCTTGCCTTCTTCCACCAATTCTTTCTCTTTTCCTACAATCTAAATGGTTTTTCACCTGAAAAAATTCATAATAAATTATACAATTATTTGAATTTAAATCTAAGCATCTATCTATCTATCTATCTATCTATTTATCTATCACCTAGGCATCAAATACTATCTTAAAAAAATATGAAACCTTTAAAATAAACACTTGAAAGAAAATTTTTTACTATTCATCAAGTATAGATTTCTCCTAATCTAAGCTACTTCTTGACTTTCTTCACTACAGTATAAAGTAGGAGATGATGGAGATAAACTTAGGAGATTTGATTTGCAAAGAGTGGCTTGATTTAGGGTATAAAGAAAGGTAAAAAAAATAAAAAGAAAAGGAGGGGGAAAGGTTATGGCATTAGCCTAATAGAGAAGTGGGCGAGAAGGTGGCCTTTGATCATGTGCAAAACATACACACCTACCCACCTTTTACATTAAGAGCAAAGACAGTCACAATCACACCATGTGATGATCTCATGGTCTAGATGAATCCTATTTATATTTTAAACTTTATAAATATGATTTTAATGTTTGAGGCATCCAAAAATACTTATTTTAGTGCAAAAAATTACTGAAGTTCTCAACTCAGGGACCTCTAAAATCTCGAGTCCAAAAGCCACTAGGAACTATATGAACTAATTAATTGCATTTTTAAGAAATTTAAATAAAATATTGATTAATGTAAAAAAAAATTCTAATTTTAACAACATTTGACTATTTTGAATTTTTAACCTTCAAGTCATGCTATTTCTAAGTTAGTCTAGGCACATACCGAACATTTTACAACTCAATGAAAACTTAGGTCACTATTCACTAGATATTATCATGAACAATTTTATTAGTTCAATGGTTAGTGCTAATAACATCATTTATTATTATTTTGCCCATATTAATTCTATGACTAGTATTCCCCCTCAGCCACCTTAGTGTGACTTGATTGCTCAAAAAACACTATTAATTCCTTAGCAAGTAGTATTCATGAAACCAAAGGTTTCGAGCATTATAGGCTAGCACATGTTATACTTCTTAAAGGGTTCAAGTAGTAGTTCTCATAATCTGTGGAGATTTGTTAGAGAACAAGTACTTTGGAGACTTATTTAGAGATTTTCACATGGATAATAAATCTCATGTCAGTGAAACAATATCTATATAGCAGTAGTATAGATTATCCTTGGACTTGAGATCACCATGGTATTTTAACAAATGATTAGTATACTTTGATTCAATTACTTTTACTCCTTTCAAGTGGTATACATAGGTTGGAGATTAGGTACATTATAAACTACTCAAAGATAATTGAGTGATCAATATAGGATTCACTATCCTAGATTTAATAAAGGGAAATTCATTTTTTTGGTCTTATTCTAACTTTATTTGACAAATCTCTGGCTGAAGTCAAATGTTATGATGAATGGATTCAAAGAGCATTTTAGGAACAAAGACTAATTAGTTTTAGATCAAGCATATTTAGGTTTTAAAAAGTTAAAATAAATCCATAATCTAAACCTCAATAAAATAAAGTACAGTGAAAGAACTTGCTACATGGTATCTAACTATGGAAGGGTTATAGTGAGCCACTCACTTTTCTATCACATAGGTTATCATGATACTTGACTAGAGGCAAATAATGAATTTTATCTGATTAGTGGATTACTAATAAAGATTAATAATTATGATTTAAAAAATTTTAAGATATACTATACCAGATATCCTAATATTAGCCATTTACATATATTACCAAGTTGTTAGAAAACCCATAAGGGTACACACCTATAGAGCAGGGGCATTTTAGTAATATGCTAAAGCTTACAAGTAATAGGGATATTTTGTGTACATAATAAACTTTTGTTTATAATAAAAAGGCATTTTTTTATTATTTGCTTGACATGATATTAAACAGTGTAATAAAGTCTCTAGTATATTCATAGTGTAGAGTAACTTATGAAGTGTTCATAATGTGAGATTCTTATTACATGCAAATGTAATAATACCTAAATATCCCTAATCAGAGTATTAACAAGATAGGACATTATCAGTGTACATAGATCAACAGATGTTATACTCATTGATTGGATCAAGTAATAGTTCTCACAAGCTATAAGCATAGAGATGCTTCAAGTATATATGTGGATCATAAGATCTTCACATGGATACTTAATCCATGTTAGTGAAAGTATCTCATAATATCATTAGTGCAAGTATCCTTGGATTTGACACCTCTAATTGTCTTAAATGTAAAGTGACATACTTTGACTTTAAAGCTTTTACTATGAACAAGAAGTATACATAGGAAGGTCCTTAGATATGACATGACATATTTGAAAATAAGGTAGTAATCAGTAAATGATTCACCACCGTAGATTATAGTAGGGAGTTTATCTCCTAATTCTTATGAGTAATATTTATTCAATAATCTTCGGCTAAAGTAAAATGCCATATGTGAATGGGATTCAGAAAAAGCCATTTTTGAAATAAAGGTAAAATTATCAGAATAATATATCTAGGGCTTAATTTGACAAACTTTGTTAAGCTTTGAGTTGACATAAGTCCATACTTTAAGCTAGATGGGATAAAAGATGGTGAAAAGAGTTTATTACACTATAATTACTTATAAAAGTGTTAAGTCAAATCGCTTGACTTTTTTAGTACTTTAGTGGTCTTAATGTGACACCCCTTACCTGATCCGATTGCCGGACCTGAATAAGGTATGACATGCAACCAAACGTTTTCTTGTAACTTATCCATTTTATTTAAAATTTTTTCCTTTCTAACCAATTACATATTCTCTTATCATACAACTTATAAAAATCAGTCTTAACAAAGGCCTAAACTAAG